>JAJIBD010020734.1:0-13296 GCA_021461705.1 Cryptotis parvus | reverse complement strand
TGATGAATATTGGCAGAAAATTAGGGTAGTCGAGGCATTATAGAATTGCTCTGTCAGCAAACATTCTACAGACACTGAAATTCCATGGGATTGGAGCAACTCTCATTTTGCATCTTTTCCCCAGAATTTGTAATTTAGCAAAGAAGAAATTGAGAAATTTTCATCCCCGGCATCCCGTAGGATCCCCTGAGCACCCCCAAGTAATTCCTGAGTGTAGAGCCAGGAGCAACCCCAGAGCATTGCTGGTGTTACCCAAAAGGTAAGTAAGCAAATAAGTAAGTAAATAAATAAAACAATAAATAACTTTATCCCTTATTCAAATCGAGGATTTTCACGGGATTACTCCCACTTATTTTGGAGAATGCCCTTGATGTAGCTGTATCTTTCTGTGAAAACCACCACTAGACTCGGACTTACTTGGTTTTCTATTGATAGGAATCCTCACAGGTATCTCGTTGGGGATAGGATCCAATTCATTTCTCTACACATAAGATATTAGTAAATACATATAATATATTATATTAATAATATGTATTATTAATATCTAATATATTATGTATATCAATATCTCATGGTACCAACATATTTTATATAATATATCATATATTCACAATAATATATTCACAATTTATTATATATACCAATATATAATATATACTATATATAATAATAAATACCTATATATATTTCTTTGCAGAACCCTTTCTCCAAGGGTTTGCTCACACGTGTGGGGAGGGCCATGCTGGCTGGACTTGGAGAGGGATTTGGGCTCCTCCTCCCCTTTCTCCTCCTCCACGCCAGCTAGAGACACGCCAAACCCACAGCTCTGTCAGCATGCGGCCGCTCGCGGCTGCGTGACAATCTTAAATAATACTGGAAGTTAGGACTAGGTAATTCCCAGGATCTTTCACATTTATAAACTCTAGACAGTTCTAGGCAGGTTCTAGTCGTGGCCCGTCATCCCAGTGAGCCTATCAAGAAGCCAGGGAACCCCACACCATGAGGTCAGTCATTCTCAACATCTGGACTCCACAGCTCCTCAGAGCTCCACCCAAAAGAAAACCTGATCTTTCCCCTTTGAGTTTCATCAGTAAATACTGGAGTTGAGAGCCTTCTACTGAGAGTATACCACCTACACAGCAGAGCCTGACAAGTTACCCATGTCCTATTTGATATGTCAAAAACTTGTAACAATGATAGACCTCATTCCCATGACCTGAAGGAATGGTTTGAGGCTCTTCATGTTCCTGAAGCGAGCAGATGCCCTTGGGCTACACTAGCATTGACAGGAGCGTATGGAGATGTTACTGGTGCCCGCTCGAGCGAATCTATGATCAACGGGAAGACAAGTGATACAAGTGAGTATCATACATATAATATATGAATATGTATATATATGTATGTATCATACATATATATGTATATGTATATATATGTATATATGTGTGTGTGTATATATATATATATATATATATATATATATATATATATATATGAATCGCGTGACATAGACCATTACAAAACTGTCTGTTTTTGGGTTTCAGGCATAGCGTGATCCAGCACCCGTCCTTCCACCAGTGCCCATTTCTCACCACCAATGCCCCCTGATTCCCTCCCCTACCCCAGCCTGCTTCTATGGCAGAAACTTTGCCTCTTCCCTGTCTTCTTCTGTTCTTCTTCCTTTTCTTCTTCTTTGTCTCTTTTTCCTCTTCCTCTTCCTCTTCTTCTCCTCCTTCTCCTTCTCCTTCTCCTTCTCCTTCTCCTTCTTCTTCTTCTTCTTCTTCTTCTTCTTCTTCTTCTTCTTCTTCTTCTTCTTCTTCTTCTTTTCTTTCTTCTTCTTCTTCTTCTTCTTTTCTTCTTCTTCTTCTTCTTCTCCTCCTCCTCCTCTTCCTCCTCCTCCTCCTCCTTCTCCTCTTCCTCCTCCTCCTTCTTTTCTTCTTTGCAATAACAACATACTTTTCCCTTTATCTACTTCCAATACTCAGTTCTAATCTAGCGTTACTATGTCCAACTATTATTGTCAAGATATTGTTTCTATTTATCCTTTCTAATGACTGACTGCCACTGATATTTTTTCCTCTGTTGGCTCTGTTTTACTATTCTAGAATTCTTCATGGTCGTAATCCTGTCAGACATTGCATTTTCAGATCATGAATTATTTTTCCACTCTTACTTGCTCTATTTTTCCCTTTCCAGAATTCTACAGGGCTGTCATCCAATTGGGATCCTTTTCACATTGGTTCCTTTCAATTCGTTTCAGGGATAGAGGGTCCGTCCATATCTCTGGGGCTTGATAAACGTGCTTATGTCAGTGCCTGAAACCAACTCAGTCTTGCAGGAGTCACACATCTATAGACAGTCATCCGATGGTTCTCAGTCTATAGGGTTCAGGTCTGTGTGTGGGTGTGAATGTTCAGCTCCCCTGGGACACTCCCCTACAGTGAGACAGTCCGGTTTGAAGCAAGAGTGTTTCATTTTGAACGAGACAGCCAAACTGTGCTCCATCTGATGGCACTATTTTTTCATCATGACACTCGCCCATCCCGACTGTCCCCATTACCGTCTCATTCTCCCAGACATTTGGTCTCGTTCACATTTGCATTTGGCTCCTACACTGCCAACGTCAGGCGGTGCCTGGTGGTTATTTTCGTTTGCACTTTTCCAGGGACACAGGGTGTGAGGCACCCTTTTAAATGCCCATTTGCCATCTGTTTTGTTGGTTTTTTTTAAACTTAAGGTCTTGGAGACATTATTAATTAACTGTGTCCTGAATATTGAGGTTCTTTTTTTCAAAAATTTCTGTTTTGTTTATTGGTTTTTGAGTCACGCCTGCTGAGGGTGCTCACGGCTTTCTCCTGTCTCTGTATTCAGATCCAGGCAGGCTTTGGGGACCATATAGGTCAGCTGTGTGCAGATAATATCCCTACTTGCTGTGTTATTGCTCCATCCCTATGACTGTTGAGTTTTTTCTTTTATTGGTTCTATTAGAGACTTTTTGTTTTTTAAATTTTAATTTGTTATACCACTGTGAAATACACTGTTACAAATCTGTCCATAATTAGGTTTCGAGCACAGTGTTCTAGCACCCGTCTGTACACCAGTACCCGTTACCCCCCACCAATGTCCCCACATTCTGTCCCTCTACGCCAGCCTGCCTCTATGGCAGACACTTTCTCTGTCTCTGTCTCTGTCTCTCTGTCTCTGTCTCTCTCTCCCCCTTTTCTTACACATTGTGACTTGCCATACATACATTTAAGGGTTATCATGTAAATCCATTTGCCTACATTCAATGCTCAGTTCTAGTCTGGCATTACCATTACCAACAATTAGTAGAATACTCGTATATATTTATATTATACCACAATGAGATAGACTATGACAAAGCTGTCCATGATTGGGGTTCAGGCATAGAGTGATCCAGCACCCGTCCCTCCACCAGTGCCCGTTTCTTACCACCAATGTTTCCTGATTCCCTCCCCTCCCCAAATACCTCTACGGCAGACATTTTGCCTTTCTCTGTCTCTGTCTCTGTCTCTGTCTCTCTCCCTTCTCTTGCACATTGTGACTTGCCATACATCCATTTAGAGGTTATCATGTATATCCCTTTGCCTACATCCAATGCTCAGTTCCAGTCTGGCGTTACCATTTCCAACAATTAATAGAATCTGGTATGTATTTATATTATAACACCAGGTGATAGACCATTACAAAGATATCCATGATTGGGCTTCAGTCATACAGTGATCCAGCACCAGTCCCTCCAACAGTGCCCATTTCCCACCACCAATGTCCCCTGATTCCTTCCCCTCCCCCAGCCTGCCTCTAGGGCAGACACTTTTCTCCTCTCTCTCTCTCCCTTCTCTTACACATTTTGACTTGCAATACATACATACATACGTACATACATACATTAATGCATACATACATGCATGCATACATACATATAGGGGTATCATGTATATCCCTTTGCCTACATTCAATGCTCAGTTCTAGGCTGGTGTTATCATTTCCAACAATGATTAGCACCCTGGTCCCTTCTCTGTCTGACCTAACCTCTGACCCCCACACACTTGCGGTAGATCCCACCCACTGACAAGACCTCCTGGTCCCTGTTTTGCCTGGCCTTGGGTACTCATATCATACTATTTTTCTGACTGTTGACTTTTAACCATCTCTATGTATTTGGAATAGAAGGTTTCATGCCATCACACATGGCTTTTGCAAATATTTTCTCTCTTATACTCTAGACAACGTCTTTAAACAAAGCAGCTGCGTCCTGTTTGCCCTAGTTCAGCTATTTTTTGCTTTTCTTTCATGCATTGTTTCTAACATAATATCTGCAAAATAATCTCCATTTCCATCATCGTCTAGCTTTTCCATGCCAGTTTTGAGGGGCTTAATTTTCTTTTTTCAATGCTCTGTCTTGGTCTGAGAGCCAATTTGAGTCCCTGTTGGGTAAAGATGAGATATCTGGATCTAGATTAATCCACCACCCTCCACCCCAATGATGATCCAGTTTTTCCAGCTGCATTTGTTGATGAGAGTGTTTTGTTTCCAACAAATCGTCTTTGCTGCATCATCACGGTTCAGTTTGGGGGGCTTCTATTCTGCAGTTTTATATTTTGTTCCATTGGTCTGTTTCTCTACTCTTTCCCTAGTAATACAGTGTCTATATAAGTCTTGAAGTCGGGAATGTCATCCCTACAAGGCTGTTTGCTTTGCTTTGCTTTGTTTCCTTGCTTTATGTCTTTTTGTTTTGAGAGCTTTTTTAGTGCACTCAAAAGCAACATGGTTTGCCCTGGATAGGATTTTCTTGCTACCCGCACGGCAGAGCCTGACAAGCTACCCTTTTCGTATTTGATATGTCAAATACCAGTATTATAGACATCGCCTCCCATGACCTGATGGAATGGTTTGAGGCTCTTTATGTTCCTGGAGCAAGCAGGTGCCCTTGGGCTGTACTTGCATGAGACAGGATATATGGAGATGTTACTGGTACCCACTCGAGCAAATCGATGATGAATGGGAAGACAGTGATACAGTGATACAGTGATCTCTAAAATTACTGGTCTTGGCATATTGACTATGCATCGGACAACTTGCCAGGCTCTGCAAGTGAGAGAAGGAATCCGGAGTTCCGACCTCCACCACTGTTCCAGAGTCAGGGATGCTGTCTCATTTGCCAAGGCATCGAAAATCAGATGGGCTAGACATGTAATGTGATTTGGAAACGACTGCTCGACTAGAGCCATTACCGACTGGATCCCATGGGATGTCAAAAGACCACGTGGCCGCCCACCTACAAGATGGTCAGATTTCTTTGTCAAGACCCTGAAAGAACAGTTTGAGGCTCTTCATATTCCTGAAGCAACCAGATGCCATTGGGCTACACTGGCATGTGATAGGGTCAAATAGAAATGTTACTGGTGCCCGCTCAAGCAAATCGATGATTAATGGGATATCAAGTGATCAAGTGATCTCTAAAATTTTTTTTCTTGCACCTTTTCACACAATGAATGATGTGGGAATTAACTATTTACTACACTTTTATAAAGCATAATCTATATCCTATCTATGAAGAATAAATACATAGTATACCCACTGTAGAGAAAGGGAAACTCATTCTGGAAAATAATTTGCCCATTAATAGAGCTCATGCATCAAGGTGAAGATGGAATCAAGAGCTATTTGCCCTGTCTTAGCTCTTCTCAAAGTGCTGACATAAGGGTAGAAAAGCATAATTTGTGTCTATTTCCTCTTCGTCTCCCTTTAGATTCCAAGATGTTCGTCTGCGTGCTTCTCTCTCCATAAAACCTTCAGAAACAAAGTGTGATAGTTAGACAACCCATAGTCGGGGACCCCAAACACCCCCAATAGAAAACAACTTCCCAGGGCTTTGATGAATACCTGTGGAAGTGGAAAGCAATGATTTATATCTATATTTTCCTTGCATTTCCCTGAGATACTCAGGTACAAAGCTGTCCATGGTTGGATGTCGGGGAACACCGCCGGGGTCCCCAACAGTGCCAGGAAGCGAGTTCCCTTTTACCTCCGAAGCCAGCGGGGAATGGATGAAGACTCAGGAATCCGATGCAGTTTTAAAAGGCTTTACTTATCACAGGTTCAGGCATACAAAGCAGCAATAGGAAAAACCTTGTGCTTAGGATTCTCGGCTAAAACCCCAGCCACCTGTAGGCCAAGATGGCGGCCACAACGTGTTAAGGCCCTGTAGAGAGGAGACAAAGACAAGACTCCCAAGAAGAGTGCAAGCCCCAAAAGAGAGCCCAAAAAAGAGAGAGCGAGTGAGCGAGCGAGCGAGAGAGAGAGAGAGAGAGAGAGAGAGAGAGAGAGAGAGAGAGAGAGAGAGAGAGAGAGAGAGAGAGAGAGAGAGGAAGCAGGCTGGTTTCATACCCCTGCAACTCAGACCTGCCACTATTATGGGAAGCAGGAAGGGTCAAATGCCCTCAGGTAATTTCTCCCAGCACCTCACCTAGGCCCTATTATATGATAATGTTTTGAGCCAAGATCTGCCTGGAAATGCCTTTATAGGGTAGAGAAGGGGGTTTCTGAGATGGCATGTCTCTGTACCAAAGACTATACTAATGCCAGTTAAATATTTCTCCAAGCCTTCACAAGAGTCTCGTCTACTTCACGGTAGTTTTGTATTTTAGTTGCCTTTGAGTTATCAGGGAGCCATGCTTGCTTGCTTGGAGGCAAACAGCATTTCTCTCTGGTCTAATTACTTAGAGATCCAACGTGGCCAGGTGTTGCAGGACTCCTAAGGGCCTCTGCATCTGCTCTGGATTGCCTCCCGCAAATCACTCCATAGATAAGGGGGTAGTCTAAATGTGGCAGTTTATCCGACCATGTATGCTGTACTAGCTGGTATAAATATTCTCCCATGCTATCACAATCATCGTGGGACTAGCTAGATCTTACCAGCATATTAACCTGGCCACGTAGGACACCTAAGTAATTAGACCAGAGAGAAATGCTGTTTGCTTCCAAGCAAACAAGCATGGCTCCCTGATATACTCAAAGGCAACTAAAATATAAAACTACAATGAAGTAGAGGAGACTTGTGAAGGCTTGAGAAATATTTAACTGGCATTGGTGTTGGTCAAGGTACAGAGACATGCCATCTCAGAAACCCCCTTCTCACTACAAAAAAGCATTCCTAAGCAGATTTCGGCTCAAAACATTAGCACAGTAAAGGCCCTAGGTGAGGTGCAGAGAGGGATTACCTAAGGGCATTGGACCCTCCCTGCTTTCCATAACAGTGGGAGGAAGGTCTGAGTTACAGGGATATAAACTAGCCGGTTCCTGCTCTCGCTTCCTTCTTCCTTGTGGGATCTCTCTCCTTGTGAGCGTTCATTCCCCTTGGAAGCTTTTACACGTGGTGGTCACCATCTTGGCCTACACGTGGCTGGGGTTCTAGCCTGGAATCCTAAGCATCGGGTTTTTCCTTTTGCTGATTTGTATGCCTGAACCTGTGATAAGTAAAGCCTTTTAAAACTGCATCGGTTCCTGAGTTTTCATCCGTTCCTCGCCCGGCCCGGAGGTAGAAGGGAACTTCGCTTCCCGGCACTGTCGGGGACCCCGCAGAGCGCCCGACAGCCAGGCAAATATGCTGGTAAGATCTAGCTAGTCCCACGATGATTGTGGTAGCATGAGAGAATATTTATACCAGCCAGTACAGAATACATGGTCAGATAAACTGCCACATTCAGACAACCCCCTATCTATGAAGTGACCTGCAGGAGGCAATCCAGGGCAGATGCAGAGGCTCTTAGGCTTTTAGGTGTCCTGCAACAGTTGGACATTCCTTAAAGTTGAGGAAACGTCCATCTATTTCATGATTGGGGGTTTTATTTTTTTTCTGGGGTCACACCTGCTTCTTGGGGAGCTCAAGGTTCACTCCTAGCTCTGTCTTGTTGATCATTCCTGTTTTGTTCAAGGGACAGGAAGGGATGTTGGAGATGCTTTTGGCATCTGGGACCCCAACCTTGCACAATCTCTTCAATGGAGTGTTTTTATCCTAAATTGCTGTAGCACTCTGCCAAATGCATTTTCCTCCACGGATCGATATGAGAGCAATTTTCTTTCTACACTCTGAATAAATGCATATTTCTTCAACACTCCACAACTGTGCGTGGCCCCTGTCTTCCAGCGCATCTAATGAAATCTGTAGGGCGATATTATTTCTCTGGAGAAATGCAAAAGGACCTTGTCTTCGTTTAAACAGAAGACTTTGTCTTATACTAATGGAAACCCAAGGTCTGACTGTGTTATTTCTGTATGCGCATGTCATTGAGGTCAAATGTATAATTCATTCTATGCTCTCCAAGCGAAGAATATGCAATATAGAAATATCACTACCTTTGATGGAGTTAAAAGATCAGGGAGACAGAATCCTGCAGTCTCAAGGTCTACTTCAAAAGTGATTCTTGCCTTATTTTTTTAAAAACATTTCCAAAGGGAGTCCTTCAGAAATAACTGGACTTGTCAAGACAGTTCCTGTTTTTTCTTTTCTTTTTTGTTTTTTTAATATCAAACACCTGCACTGTCTCTACACTAAAAACAGCCGCTCTGTGAAGACAGTTCTAGACGTTGCTGTAAACTTCCCTGAATAATGTTCCATTTAGGATCACGGCTTCTCAAAATAAAGAGAATTCTTTCACTTCCCTTTTGCACCTTTGTCGCATGATGCAACGGAGATGCGTGAGTTTACCTTGATGCGAGGAACAAGTCAGGGGTTTTCATTGGACGTGTGTAATGAAACATTTCTCTATTTTAGGTTTATTTATTCCTTTCTTCAGTTGATTCACCTAGAGATACTCGGTTGAGTTACAAGGTTCTTCATGGTTGGGTTTCAGGCATAGAGTGATCCAGCACCCGTCCCTCCACCAGTGCCCATTTCCCACCACCAATGTCCCCTGATTCCCTCCCCTTCCCCAGCCTGCCTCTATGGCAGGCACTTTCTCTCTCTCTCTTCTCTCTCTCTCTCTCTCTCTCTCTCTCTGACTCCCGGATCTGTGCCAAGGGCTGATTCCCCAGCTCTGTACTCAGGGCTGACTCCAGGCTCTGTGCTCAGGGCTCGCTCCTGGCTCTGTGCTCAGGACTGACTCCCCAACTCTGTGCTCTGGACTGACTTCCAGTTCTGTGCTCAGGACTGACTCCCGGCTCTGTGCTCAGGGCTGACTCCCAGCTCTGTGCTCGGGACTGACTCCCTTCTCTGTGCTCAGGACTGACTCTGGCTCTGTGCTCAGGGCTGACTCCTGCTCTGTGTTCAGAGCTGACTCCGGCTCTGTGCTCAGGGCTGACTCGGCTCTGTGCTCAGGGCTGACTCCTGGCTCTGTGCTCAGTCATTGCTCCTCACAGCTTAGGGATCTCATGGGATGCCCCAGGTCCTACCTGCTGTACTATTACTCTGTTCCTTCTCAATCATTATTTTCTGGAGGATGGTTTACAAATTCGACCCAGGTTTTTCAAGGTGAGAGGCTATGGATCATGCCACCAGTTTCATTTTTGCATCTCTAAAAAGTCAATAATAGTATTCTTTTTTTCGAGGTGATAGGAATGTGGAAAAACAACACATGTCAAACTCTGAGGACACCATCGGCGAGACAGTTAGACACTGTGCAAAGGAAGGAGCTCACAGCGGAATACTGAAAGAGGCTCCTGGAAACTTAAAATTAGATTTTTCTGTGATCTTACAAACCTACTTCTCAGTATTTATCCAAAAAAAAATGAAATTACACCCACCTCCAAGAAGAAACCTGCTGACGTCCAGGTTTCTTGCAACGTTGTTTATAATATCAGAATTATCACGGACAGATAACTGTTACTATATTACATGCAAACACTTTTTTAACCAGGGAATATTATCCAACTAGGGGGAAGAAGGAAATCCTCTCAAAAGCAGCAACAAGGGTAGATCTGCAAGGCATGATGCAGAATGAGATAAATCATATGGAGGAGAAAAAAGCCATATAAACTCACATGAATGATATTTGAATGCTATTAGGGTCTCCCAGAGAGGAATCGAAAGAGCTATGCTTGGAATATCACGTCACTCAAGTGAGAGTCGCTCACTAGGTGGCCAGGAGGGATTGCGGGTTCTAGCCCTGGCCCGCCACCCCAGCAGAGCCTTGCAACAAGCCAGACGACCTCCCCACTCCATAAGGGCCTCCATTTTCCACATCCGGACTTCTCTCTCGTCAGAAGTCCACCCAGTAGACCAGCCTATCACAGCCTGGCTCCGCCGCAAGCGGCCTCGCGGTTCATCAATAAATGCTGGACTTAGAGATGACTACAAGAGTATGCTACCTGCACGGCAGAGCCTGGCAAGCTACCCGTGTTGTATTTGATATGCCAAATACCAGTAACAATTATAGACCTCATTCCGAATGGATTGAGGCTCTTTATGTTCCTGGAGCAAGCAGATGCCCTTGGGCTCTACTAGCATGAGACAGGACATATGGAGATGTTACTGGGGCCCAAAGGGGGCCCGCTAGAGATGAACGGGAAGACAGTGATATAGTGATAAAGTGATACTCAAGTGAGAGAAGGAATCCGGAGTTCCGACCTCCGTTGCTGTTCCAGAGTCAGGGACGCTGTCTCGTTTGCCAAAGCATCGAAAATCAGATGGGCTGGATTTGGAGACAACCGCTGGACTAGAGCCGTTACTGACTGGATCCCACGGGATGTCAAAAGATCACGGGCCGCCCACCTACAAGATGGTCAGACTTCCTTGTCAAGACCCTGAAGGAACGGTTTGAGGCTCTTTGTATTCCTGAATCAACCAGATGCCATTGGGCTACATTGGCACGTGATAGGGTCCAATGGAAATGTTACTGGCGCCCGCTCGAGCAAATCGATGAATAACGGGATTCAAGTGATCAAGTGAAATGATCAAACTCATACGTATAAAATCCTGAAAAAAGAAAATATGATGAGCTTATTGATATCAACAGCAAATTCATGGTCCCTGCAGATGCTAGGATGGAAACACAGTGAAGTGTGACTGAGTGAAGCGCGAGTCATGTAAAAAGATGCAACTTGTGGATGTTTGGAATAAATATGTTTTGGAATACATTTATGACAATAAATTTTGGGAGACTCTCATTCCAGCATGCCTTGGTGAGAATTATCTTCCCAAAGCAACTGAGAATGACATGCTTTCCTATTGCATTTTGGATCACACCTGACAATGCTCAGGGGTCCCTCCTAGCTCTACACTCAGGAATTACTCCTGGGGGTGCTCAGGGGACCCTATGGGATGCCGGGGATGGAACCCAGGTTGGTCACATGCAAGGCAAACGCCCTCCCTTCTGGACTATTGCTCTGGCCCTTCAACTTGACCACTTGATCACTTGAATCCCTTTATTCATCGATTTGCTAGGACCTTAAATCTTTTAAAGTGCACACATAGCCCAAATCCCTCTCACTTTTTATTTTTACTTATTTATCACTGACTGGCTCTTAACTTGTGTTTTTTGTTTGTTATTGTTATTAATGGTGTCTTTGAATAATTGGCAAATGTTTCCTGAGCTGGCTTTACACTCATGAGCTTTTCCTCTTTATTTATTCAAAGCACCCGATTCAATGTTTTTTAAATCCTAGAACCAGCCATATATGGAATTACAAAGCAAATTTCCAATTTTTATTTTTATTTTTCACTTCACTTGATCACTTGAATCCCGTTATTCATCGATTTGCTCGAGCGGGCTCCAGTAACATTTCCATTGGACCCTATCACGTGCCAATGTAGCCCAATGGCATCTGGTTGATTCAGGAATATGAAGAGCCTCAAACCGTTCCTTCAGGGTCTTGACAAGGAAGTCTGACCATCTTGTAGGTGGGCGGCCACGTGATCTTTTGACATCCCGTGGGATCCAGTCGGTAACTTGGCTCTAGTCCAGCGGTCATCTCCAAATCGCATTACATGTCCAGCCCATCTGATTTTCGATCATATTTTATTATTAACACTGTGAAATACACAATTACAAAGATGTTCATAAGATAAATTTCCAATTTTTTAAAAGAAAGAATTATTTATTGAGTTACATGCCATATAGTTTGAAGGTTGGCCGTGATGGCGCTCTCACACAATGTCCCAGCACCCGTCCCTCCACCAGTGCCCATTTCCCACCACCAATGTCCCCAGATTCCCTCCCTCCCCCCAGCCTGCCTTGATGACAGGCATTTTCCTTCTTTCTCCTTCTCTCTCCCATTGCAAATTATGGTTTATGCAATACGCATCCAAATTTTTACTTTCCAACTCTGCCTGCTTATGGGTTAACCTATCAAAGCTTTAGCAGTAATGAAGAAACTTTGGTGGTTGTTACAAATCCTTTGTTATTTGCTTTGCTAGAATGACATTGAGGTTGTTAGTGGATGTTGGAACCACAGGCTCCCATACTTAGAAATTACACCTGCCTCTGAGCTCAGGAATCACCCCTGGTGAAATCTGGGCACCCCGTCGTGCAAAGGAGTCAAGTTGGGTTGGTTGTTGGTGTAGCAAATGCTTTATACTCTCTACAATTTATCCACAGAGCAAATTCACTGTGGGCTTTGTGGAATGCGTTTCCTCAGGTGGGTCCCGAACCCTTTGCTCTGAGTAATTGCTTCTCTCCACTGCAAGTCCAGAAACTTAATTGCACTTTGCCTTTTAGGAGGGTGAGATAACTTCAATATCTTCCCTAAAGACCATGTTGCCATTGCTCCCCCCACACACACACAGCTCCCATAATAGCAGATATTGTGGAATCTTAATGAAAATCTCTCTGAATATTAATTATCAGACAGTCTGGAGATAGACAGTCATGGGAATTGGAGTGGGAAGAGTGAGGTGAAGGGGGGAGTTTACCCCATGGGACAGCTCTTTTCTTAGTCCATTTAAATAATCTTTAAATAATCCCCAAGTGACCCGTTTCTGGAAGATCAAATCAACCATGAAGGCAACATCTGGCAGAGCGTTTGGCTGTAATAGGAGGCTCCTCTCTCATGTGAAATTGATGTATTGATATTCCTGGGGACATTGATCATGTTCAATAACGTGCAACCCCCCGATGAACTATAAAAGATGAACGTGTCTAGGTTCTAAAATATGCAACGGTGGTTGTAGACATTTACCTTTGTGAAAATTCTAGACACCAAAACAGAGGAGCGTAATAAGGATATTTGAGTCACGGTGCAGTGTTTAAAGCAAACATACCGTGGGATTCTCGACTGCCACTTATTAATACTAAAACCATCATCATTATTAATTTTCTTTTTTGGGGTCACACTCTG
>JAJIBD010020733.1:0-10666 GCA_021461705.1 Cryptotis parvus | reverse complement strand
TTTGAGGACATGATGGATATCACAATTAATAAGATAACAAAACTAGGAAACAAGTCTATTGAAATTCTTAGAAGAAAACTCCTACATAAATCCTAGCTTTTCTTTTCTTTTTCCAGTGCACTGCTTTAAGCATTATGCTAATTCAGCACTGATCTGGGTAGTTCAAATTTCTTTCCTGAAGTAATCTCTTCTCAGTATTGGAAATATCTGCTAAAATTTCTTCTGAACTCTTCACTGAACCCAGCTGACCTCTTCTTTTATACCCAAATGTGGAACAGGCCCTAAGACTGCCTTAATCCGGTTCCTGTAGCTACCATTTCTCATCTCTCAACGTTAAGCTTGATTTTCTGTAAGAATTTCCAGGTCCCAGAGACATAGCACCTGCCTGAAGATGTGGATTTCCTGATTATTCCTGGTGCTACGTAAATGTAAATTATTGTTTTGTGGTTGCATCTTAATCAGGGATTATTTGAAGTATCCCTAATCATTTTTTCAAGTCACTTGCTAAAGTTGAGGGTTCAGTGAGGGAAGGCTTCCAGTAAGTATCTCTTTCAAGGGTATTTTCTTATCTGATAATGCTCTTGGAAAAAACTGGTTTTCTATAATCAAGTAAGAATATTCTTCTTGAAAAACCCAGCCTCTCAAAGATTTGAAACAAAATATCTAGAAGGCGGGATGGGGAACCAAACTGCAGTTTCACTCAACACAGGTTCCAAGCTTCTACATGTACATGTAATCATGTACATGATTCTCCTAATACTAATGTTGGTGTTGAAAACCTCATTTTTCAGCTTAGATGGATTTGGTACTGTCATCGTCACATGTAAATAAAATTCTTTTAGCTGATTTTTGTTCTCTTGATTGTGGTCTCTCTCTTTAAAGGTTTCCCATGTTTAAACTTCATCCAAAGGGAACAAAAAATTTTCTATAGATGTGTTTGAATTATTTTTCACATAAAACTTTAAACTGAAATATACATTAGAATACATATAAAATTATGCATATGAGTAATACTTTGAAAAGTTAATTTTCTTCTTTAAATGCTCTTCATTTTTTTTTTTGCTTTTTTTCTTTGGGTCACACCCGCAATGCTCAGGGGTTTCTCCTGGCTCTGCACTCAGGAATTACTCCTGGCGGTGCTTGGGGACCATATGGGATGCCGGGATCGAACCCAGGCCGGCAGAGGCCAGCCGTGTGCAAGGCAAACGCCCTACCCGCTGGGCTATCGCCCGGCCCCTGCTCTTTATTTCTAAGTAATCCATTTCCATATCTAGGAGTTTAATTTGTGCCTCTCCGAGAGTTTCTTACCAATTTGCATTTGTTTATGCATTATTTTATACTTTACTGCTTTCACTCAATCTATTTTAGGGCTTATTTTATAACAGAGAACTTAAAACTGTCCTTCCCATTATCGCTGTAACAGACTAACAGATAGAAATGTGAGTCAAGAGTGTGTACATTTCATGAAACTAAGACGTTTCTGCACCTCAGAGAAACAATGACCAAAATACACAGACAGTCCACAGATTAGGAAAGACTATTTACCCAATACTTATCTGATAAGGGGTTAGTAACCAAGATAAATAAGACTCTGGTAGAACTTTACAAGAAAAAAAAAAGCCAACCCCATCAAAAAATGGGGAGAAGACATGAGCAAAACTTCCTCAAAGAAAAAATTCTAATAGCCAAAAGACATATAAAAAATATCTTCATCACTAGTCATCAGGGAGATGTAAATAAAAACAACCATGGGCTATTATCTTACACTACAGATTCTGGCATACATCCAAATGAGCAAGAATAACCAGTGCTGATGTGGATGTGGGGAGAAAGTGACTCTCATTCATTGCTGGTGAGAATGCCTACTGGTTCACCCTTTTAGGAAAACAATATGGATACTCCTCCAAAAATTAGAAATTGAACTCCCATTTGACCCGGCAATACCACTTCTGGGAATATACCCTGGGGGACCAAAAATACACAGCAGAAAACATCATCTGAAATTCTACATTCATTGCAGCATTATTCACAATTGCCAGGATCTGGAAAAAACCTGAGTGCCCAAGAACAGATGACTGGACAAAGAAACGATGGTGTATCTATACAATGGAATACCATGCAGCTGTTGAGAAAAAATGAGGTTATGAAACTTCCCTATAAATGGATGGATATGGAGTGTATCATACTGAATGAAATGAATCTGAAGGAGAACATATATAGAATGACTGCATTCATTGGTGGGTTTTAAAGAAAAACAGTAATAAGACTAATATCCAAGGTTAGGGAAAGCAGGGGGCCAGAACATGTCAAAGGTTGGATTCTACCACATGTGTTTGTGGGACAGAGGGTAGGTGCGTTAGAGAAAGGACCAATTTGACAGAAATAGTTGGAAATAGTAATGCTAGAGGGAGAGGAGAGGAGAGGAGAGAGAGAGAGAGTGTGCCATAGAGGCAGGTGGTGGGGGGGGGGATGGGGGATGGGAGGGATATGGGCCACATTGGTCTTGGGAAGCATATACTGATGGAGGAATGGGTGTTGGAACACTGACTGAAACCCAATCATGGGCAACATTGTAATGGTCCAACAGACACTGTATCACTGTATCACTGTCTTCCCGTTCATCATCGATTTGCTTGAGCGGGCACCAGTAACATCTCCATATGTCCTGTCTCATGCAAGTAGAGCCCAAGGGCACCTGCTTGCTCCAGGAATATAAAGAGCCTCAAACTATTCCATCAGGTCATGGGAATGAGGTCTATAATTATTAGTGGTATTTGGCATATCAAATACAACACGGGTAGCTTGCCAGGCTCTGCCTTGCGGGTAGCATACTCTTGTAGTCATCTCAAAATCCAGCATTTATTGATGAGCCGGTCTGTGATAGGCTCATCTACTGGGTGGAGTTCTGATGAGGGGAAGTCCGATGTGGAAAATGAAGGCCCTCATGTAGTCGGGGGTCGTCTGGCTTGTTGCGTAGGCTCTGCCGGGTGGCGGGCCAGGGCCAGAACCCACCATCCCTCCCGGGTGCCTCGTGAGTGGCTGGGCACAGGGAGAGCCAGAGGCAGCTCTGCCCCATGTCTGTGAGTCTTGTTCTTGCCACTTCCCATCCATCACAGCTGGATCACCTTCCCGCTCTCCAAATAAATACACATAGTAAAAATAAAACAAAGCAGCGATGAGTGTAAGCAGTATCTAACATATCTGCAACAGAATAACGTGGTACGAAAACATTTGTGTGCTTCACTGCTGACAGAGCCACAGCTGTGCTACCTACATTCACCGACAGGCAAAAATAAAGATGTGGGGCTGGAGCCACAGCACAGTAGGAAGGGCACATGCCTTGCACGCGCCAATGCCATATGGCCCACTGAGCACAGTGATTCAATAAAATACAATTAAAAGAGTATGCACATTTGTTATTTTGAGAGATTTTAATAAATGTTCTCCCCAAAGGGTCATACCACTCTCTACTCCCACCAGTACTGTTTCCCCAAACCCTCCTCTCCAATGTGCAAAATAGAACTTTTGTAAATTGTATTTTTATTATGAGGCAGAATATCTTTTCAGCTGTTTGAATCATTTGAATTGCCCTTTTTCTGAATGACCAGTTCTTTCCCTTTGCCCATTTTAGGTTAGTTATTATAGACTTCAGGAAATATAAAAACACTAAACTAATTTATCTAAAATTCTATAGGTCATTAGTATGAAGTGCATCTCTCACCAATCTTAGACCTTTCCCTCATTTCATTCTTTTTCTATTTAACTTATGCTTCTCCTTTCTGTGACCCAGACACATATAGTATTCATTAGGATAAATCCTCTGCACTAATACTTGTTTCCTGGCCATTTTTCTTGGTTTATCCCCCTATATTTAGTTTCTCATACAAACTGGAGACATAAGAAACACCCAGACAAGGAACAGAAAGAGCACCAACATCACCCTTGTGCTTCCAAACAATCTTATAGTCATAAATTAGACTTGCCCTTATGAATTTTATATGAATGAAACAATATTCTGTCTTTCCTTTTGAGCTTACTGAGCTCAACTTTATATTTGTAACATTCATCTCTGTTGTAGTAACTAATCTTAGTTTATTCTTTGACTTTTAAAAGTTGAGATTATGTTTGTGCAACAAATTAATTAAAAATATGTGATATATTTGTAACATTGACTCTTCCAGACTCATAATTTTATATGCTTTTCCATTTTTTAGAAACTGCATTTTGCAGTTTCTTCGCTGCCTATCTTCTCTAATTATCTAATTAATTGACCCGTGGCACTGCTACACAGGAAGTATGGAATAGAAGACTAGAAAATCAGAACCTCTGAGTTGCATAAAACCTCAGTTTTAGGTACAGAAAATACACAATCTGATTAGCTTATTTTTCTATACCTATAAAAAGTGTGTCTATAAAGCATATAAACAATTAGCAGAAGCAGCTAAGGGCAAGTTATCATTGCATAGGAGATCAGATTGGCAGATTTTGAAAATGGCAACAAAATGATGGAGCAGACAACTCATAGCAAGACTACATGTACTAAGATGCAGTAGACATTGAGTGTAGTAGGCACTGAGACGTTGTGGACCAGGTCAATGGAGCTGCAATTGGAGTAATCCTAGACATAGATGTTCTTGTTTATGTGGCTATTGCAGCCCTTAGAAATATACCTACATGGAAATTATCACAAACGTGTGGGAGTCAGAGGCTCGGTAAGACAGAAAATGGAACAGTGTGCTAACAATTGTCCAGGGTACTAATGCTAACCTAGAACTGAGCATTAAATAGAGGCAAAAAGATACACATGACAACCTTTTAATGTATGTTCTGTAATCCATAGTCTGGAAGGGAAGGAAAAGAGAAAGAGAGAGAAAGGGAAAGAAATAAAGAACCTGCCATGGAGGTGGGCTGGGGGAGGGAGGAGGGAACCAGGGACATTGGTGGTGGGAGATGGGCACTGGTGGCGGGATGGGTGCTGGAACGCTGTATGACCAAAACCCAAATATGGACTTTTTAATTGTATATCTTTGTAATTGTAAAAATAAAATATTAAAAAAATATTTAAAATAAATACTAAAATTAAAAAAAAAAAAAGAAATATACCTACAAAGGCTGTAGAATGAAGAGCTATTAAATAAAAGAGCTTTAACACTGAAGAAATCTATGATTGGTGTACTAATCTTATGTGCCATACACAAAAACCTGGGAACCAGGCAGAATCCAATGTGACAACTCCAAACAATGTTAAATAATACTTTTGATAATGGGCTTCTTCTATTTCCCTACTTTAGTATCATGCTTTAAGTTATAAATCATCTTTTTCTTTTCCTCTCTTTGATTTTTATGTATTGCTGCATTTTGTTTGCCAATATTTTATTTGCAGAGCCTGGCAAGCCTCCTGTGTCATATTTGATATGCAAAATACCAGTAACAATTATAGACCTCATTCCCATGACCTGATGGAATGGTCTGAGGCTCTTTATGTTCCTGGAGCAAGCAGATGCCCTTGGGCTCTACTAGCATGAGACAGGACATATGGAGATGTTACTGGTGCCCGCTCGAGCAAATCGATGATGAACGGGAAGACAGTGATACAGTGTGATACAGTTATAATATTTCATTTAGATGTTTGTATTAATATTCATAAAGATTAGGTATAATTATAGGTTTTATTTGATTTTTACAATGTATGTAATGTTACCTTCAAATCAAGAGTTTGAAAGTGTATATTTTTCACTATTTCAGCATTCCAAAAGAGTTTGTATTGTGTTGGGATTACTGGTCTCTAAGAGCCCATCTGTTGCCTGTGTGTGCTCATCTTCCTTCCTCCCATGCACCCCTTCTTCTCTGGCATTCCCATTCCTTTTGCTATAGTGTAAGAGCCAAAGTCTTGGCTTGGATATTTGGTGATCTGAAGGGGAGGTAACCATGTACATCTAAACCACAAAAAGGCTACATGTATAATTATAATAATACCATTAGTTTTAAGTAAGTCAGTTTAAGTCCATCTAAATATCTGCTGTGAAAGATTTTGGGTCTTGATGTGTCTTGATGTGTAGTTTTGTGATACTATTCTATTATTCCATAAAGTAATTATTTTCTTTAGGTTTCTCTCAGAAATCTGAGATGAGATTTGGTCATCATATTTTCTGTGAAAATTATTCTCATCTTTATTTATGAAACAAAGTAATCTCATAAAATTACTTTGTATAATCATATAAGATTACAGAAAAGAAATCTATTTCTTTTTATTGTTGTCTATTTGTATTATATTATTTATAATATAATATTTAGCCAGGGATAACATCACCGGGCTTCTGGAAAGATGGAGCTGTGTTTCCTTTCCCCACCTCTGTCCTGTCCAGGAGGCCCAGTGGACCCACCCACGAATTGCTCCTGGGCTGTTGGCCATGAACCAGAACATAGGAACATGGGCCAAAGCTGCTATAGGCTCTCTCTTTGCTGGGCTGATCATGGGCATTCAGGTGGGAGGGCAGGTGCTGGTCCTGGCCCATCACCCCAATAGAGCCTTGGAAGAAGCCAGAGGAACCCTCACACCATGATGGCAGCCATTTTTCAATGTCTGGACTCCACAGCTCGTCAGAAGTCTACTCAAGAGAGAAGCCGATCTCAAGCCCAACTCATCAGAGCCCCACCCTAGAGAGAAGCCTATTTCAAGCCCAGGTATGCTGGTCTCAGCAGCTAAAGTCACTGGGATTCCATGGAGATGGAGCTGGGGTTTCTTTCCTCCAACTCTGTCCTGTCTGGGAGACTCAGTGGACCCGCTAATGAACTGTTCCTGGGCTGTTGACTGCAAACCAGAGACACAGATATAAGGGGCAGAGCTGCTACTGGCTCTCCCCAGTGTGCACAGCCTCTTTGTGGCCATGCTGTGACTCAGTTAATGCAAGAAATGAGAGTCTACTTACTACTAAGAGTATCCCACCTGCATGGCAGAGCCTGGCAAGCTACCCATGTCATATTTGATATGCCAAAAACAGTAATGATAATAGACTTCATTCCCATGACCTGAATGAATGGTTTGAAGCTCTTCATGTTCCTGGAGCAAGCAAATGCCCTTGGACTACACTAGTATGCAACAAGGACGAATGGAGACATTACTGGCACCCACTTGAGCAAATCGATGAACAATGGGAAGACAAGTGTATTGTATCTCTTCTTTCTGATTAAGTGAACTACTGATTTACATATTCATCTAGTTTCCTCCCCCATAGAACATATTTTTTTATATGTTAGGTCTATTGATTTCTTTTCTAAATAATACATTAATTTCTGCATTTATTATAATTTCTTCTTTCCTACTTGATTTTTTTCTTATTCACTGACTTTAGGGCTTTATTTATATCCATTGTCGCATGTTTAAGGGGAGGCTAGGCTGTAGGAAAACATAGAAGTCCAAATTTTTGTGAGTTGGTTTAGTTTTTGGTGTGTGTGTTGAAATTAACGTTTTTGGTGTATGTGTTGACAGGGAGCACACAGCAATGCTCAGGGGACCCAGGGCCTCTCTTAGTAATTTCACCTGTGAAAGTGCAACACAAATGCCTGAGGATACCATGGTGTTGGAGAACACTGTTGTGCTGTGTAGAGCACTTCGTTCCCTAACAATATCGGGAGCAGGATCAAATCACCTTCTGCCCCAAAGGGCCTGGAGGCTGGTAGATAAAGACTCACAAATCCAGCAAAGTTTCCAAAAAGCTTTTACTCAAGCAAGTTTTTGCAATACAATCCAAGGTCAGGAAAACCCCAAACTTCCGATTCCTAACCGGACCCAGGCCACATATTCAGGCCAGGATCCTCAGCCAAGATGGCTGCTGAACCCAGAACCATGTGCTCAGGCTGGAGACCGGACCAAAACTGGAAGAAGAAATGGCAGGCAGGTAGGAAGCCAAAAAGGAGAGAGAGAGAGAGAGAGAGAGAGAGAGAGAGAGAGAGAGAGAGAGAGAGAGAGAGAGAGAGAGAGAGAGAGAGGAACATAACCACTTCTTATGCTCCATTAGAACTTACCCGGTCCACAGGGACAGGTCTCAATCAGGCCCAAAGTCAGTCATTTTCAGGTATGTGAATCTTCTCAGGCTTTTCAAATGCTAATTTGCTTGATGAAGGGATCATCTTCAGCTTTCCTGCAAGCATTTGTAGAAATAGAAGTCAGGCCACCTGAGATGAAGTATACCTCAGAATTAATACATGGGAATGACATATATCTATACCATGAATATTCTATAGCCAAGTATGGATTTCTCTCCAAACTTCCACAAGATCCTTTTCTTTACTTCAGGGAAGTACCCTTTAGAATTACTAAGAGCTACGCTTGCTTGCCAGAAGGCAAACAGCATTCCTCTATAGTTAGGGCTATTTTATTTAAAGGAGGATCCAAACACAGCTAGGAAAATCCTGTTAAAATTATCCAGTCCCACGGAGGGGATTTGTGGGAATATGAGAGGAAATACTTTGGCCAGCTAACATAGAATTCACGATAAGAATACTCCACCACATAGAGAGCCACAGAGCCAAATTGTCTCCCTGCCTTCTATCTACAATGTGACCCAGGGCACTTTCTACAATACCATGGTCTTAGACAATCAAGGGCCTCCAGGCAGGGCTACACCCAACAACTATTGGAGAACTATATGATGCCAGAGATCAAACAGGGGTAGGCTGGGTATGCAGTATACCCTGAGCATGATGTGGTCCTGTCTTGAAACAAGCTCATGCTCTGCAACTGAATTTCTGACTTCCTCTTTTTTTTTTTGGGTCACACTTGGTTACTCAGAGGTTACTCCTGGCTCTGCACTCAGCAATTACTACAGATAGTACTCTGGGGACCATATGGGATGCTGGGGGATCAAACCTGGGCTAGCCAAATACAAGGCAAGCGCCTACCCGCTGTGCTATCGCTGCAGCCCCATACTTTCCACTTAGTGTTATGTTAAGCAAGAGGAAGAAGAGTAAATACTACATGTTCTCACTTATCTGTGGTATATTGTAGCTTTTACAAGGGAGTAGAAGATATCAATGTGGAAATGCCCTTAGCCCTGGATTACAGCAGTGAAATGTCAAGGAAGGGGAGAATGTAGGGAGGAGAAGGAGCAGACTAGCGGTGACACAAGGACCTTGGGCAGGGACACTGGACATTTTGGAGGTGAGGCTAGTGTATATATCAAAACTCAAAGAGCAATACTAGTGTAAACACGGGATCTATACTGTAAGAATTAGATCCAAAAGATAAGTTGATGAGGAGTCAGTATAGGAAGTGGGAAGGAGCCCAGGGTCATTAATGAAGGGACACTGAGACTGATGGTGGGTTCAGAGTTGATCATCATAAGCTTGAAATTCTATTATTAACAGCATTGTACATCATGGTGTCTAATGGGTATTATGTGGCGCCTAATATGTAATGTGATATTATATGTATCATATAATAATCATATGACTTATGTTTTATTTATAATGATGAATTGTATTATTTATAAGAAATCCTAGCCAATATCAAGCCCTCCCAGCCATGCTCAGTTCTATGTGACCACAGTAGCCTAGGAAGTTTCCAGACACTGGCAAACTGGAACCTCAGGTGACCTCGGTCCCTTGATTTTGATTCACAAGTGTCTTCAGGCATTTTCCATCCAGAACCCCAGGTCACTGCTGTAACTTGGTTTACTGCTACCATTGGACACTCATGACTGTGCTGTCCTGCCATCCATGCCCCTCAAGCTTGGTGCTTAAGTACCTCCCAGACAGAGAAAATATTAAAACTTGGGAAACCTTAAAGGTCTTGAAATTTATGTGTGTGTGCATAGATTATACATATATATACATGTATACACATATGTATAATCTCTATATAATTTATATATAGATTATATGTAATTGATATATAGGTGTGTGTGCATAGATTATATATAGAAATCTGTATACATAGAGAATATATATTCTATATAATCTATAGATTATATATAATCTATTTAGAATATATAGATTCCATATAATCTATGAACATTCTATATAATCTATATACATAGATTATATAAATTCTATATAATCTATATACATAGATTATATAGAATATATAGATTCTATAAGATTCTATAGAATCTATATCTCTATATACAGATTTATATATATATATAGTCTATGCACACATATATAGATTATCACTTGATATCCCGTTATTCATCGATTTGCTCTAGCGGGTGCCAGTAATGTTTCCATTTGACCCTATCTGGTGCCAGTGTAGTCCTATCACATCCACCTACCCACATACCAAATTCCGCAGGATGGATATGTCTCCCTTCTGAAACGTTCTCCCTTTTTTGAAATCCGACATGCCATTTCATCAGTTAAGAAGGGAAGAGCATCAGGCCCAGACAAGATCAAACCCGAACACCTGAAGAATTTGCCATCAGTTCTCATCAATACTCTTCACACGCTACCTGACTGATTTTAAGGTGCCCTCCCAATGGAAAACCTGGCAGGACAGTTCTACTGTTCAAGAAGGAAGACATTCACGACTTTGACAACTACCGCCCCATCTGCCTGTTGTCCGTCATATACAAACTGTTCACTCGGAGTCATCCTGAGCAGGATTGGCAGAACATTAGATGAAGAACAACCATGCAAGCAGACTGGCTTCCGAAAAGGATTCAACACA
>JAJIBD010020727.1:0-10266 GCA_021461705.1 Cryptotis parvus | reverse complement strand
GGAATAAGGCAATTGCCTGTAATGCAGCCAACTCCAGTTCAACACTTGGAACAATATGGTGACCCAAGTCTTATCAGCAGGGATACCTGAGCACAGAAGCAAGAGTCAATCCTGAGCACTGCTAGATGTGCCTCTCAAACCAGAAGAGAAACTAACAAAGATACCCAGGTGGTCTGAAATCAAAGAATGTAACCCAGGCTATTAAGAGACCTCTGCATCTCTTATATTAAGAGATATATCTCTTATATTGGAACTGTGAGTTCCAATGAATGGTCTTGGTGGATATGATGAGCTAAGATAGTCTCTCACCCTGTTCGCTCCATTCTACGCCACGGGTCCTCATGTGGAGTTCTTTGGCCTATCCCTCCAATCCTATCTTGGCATTGAAATCTTGTAGAAGGTGTGATCTTTTTTTTCAGTTCTATGTAGGATTTCTCAATTTCTTCTTCCTTGTATGTGGATGTTAGTGATAGACAACGAAGATAGAAACTGCTGCAATGGGCCACATCTCTTCAAGTGTAATCGCCCTATTCGGTTTGTTAGGCATTCAAATGAATCAATGTTTGCGGCCATGTTCGTGTGGACAAGGACACCGATGCCACTGACATCTCTTTGTCGCATGTTCCGAGGAACCGTGTCAAAGACGGCGTGGATGCAATTGACACCTCCTCATCTCAGTCAAACCAATGATGTCATACTTGATCATTTGTGCTTGCACCATCGGGTCCTTGATGTATGCTTCCGATGCCAGCGTCGTGCATAGACAGTCATTTTAGTCCTTCTTTGTTTTGGCAGTTTAGTATGGCCCTGAGATTTTATCAGGCCCTCTTTGTTTGTCCTTCTTAGTGCTGTCATATTAAGGACTCTTTCAGGGTCAGGAAGATAAACATTTTTTATTACTGGTTTTGACATATTGAAGACGCATTGGACAGCTTGCCAGGCTCTGCCGTGGGTGATATACATATATATATATATATTTTTTTTTTTCTGGGAAAAGGTGTCTTCAAGTCAGAAAAAAAAATCTTCTACAAGTGATTCCTACGCTACCTTCCAAAGCCATTCCCTATGTGTTTGCAGCTATTAGAAAAGGCAATGTTCTTCAGTTAAGTGATGATGAGAGGTGGCATGATGATTTACTGAGAAAGAGTGGAACAAAAAGGATGAAGAGAGTCCCGGGCCATCTCAGTCTGCCTCCTCTCAGGTCCTCGGATGGACTCTGAGGAACCTTTTTTCCCCCCTTTTAGGAATTCCTCAACGGAACAAACATCTCTGAATGCAGCAGTTATGATACCTAGGTCGAGAAGTCAACATGAAAACGACCTAAAACTGAACTGTGCAGGAGGAGGAGAGCGGCATGGACTGCCTTCAAAAACATCGGAGACATAGCCAAAAGAACAAAGAATCTCCGGCTCCAACTCCACCATTCTCCCTGCATTAACATACACCTCAGAGACCTGGGCCCTACGATAGCAGGATGAGAATGTTATTCGGGTCTCCCAAAGAGGAATCAAAAGAGCTATGCTTGGAATATCATGCCGAACTCAAGTGAGAGAAGGAATCCGAGTTCCAACCTCCGTCGCTGTTCCAGAATCAGGGACGCTGTCTCGCTTGCCAAGGCATCGAAAAATCAGATGGGCTGGACATGTAAGCGATTTGGAGACGCACCGCTGGACTAGAGCTGTTTCCCGACTGGATCCCAAGGGGATGTCAAAAGATCACGTGTCCGCCCACCTACAAGATGGTCAGACTTCTTCGCCAAATCCCTGATGAGCAGTTTAAGGCTCTTCGTATTCCTGAAGCAACCAGATGCCATTGGGCTACACTGGCACGTGATAGGGTCCAATGGAAATATTACTGGCGTCCGCTTGAGCAAATCGATGAATAACGGGATGTCAAGTGATCAAGTGATCCTTTTCAGGTCACACCCGGCAATGCTCAGGGGCTTCTCCTGGCTCTGCTCTAAGGGAATTACTCCTGGCGGTGCTCAGGGGACCATATGGGATGCCGTGGATCGAACCCCCGGCCGGCATAGGCCAGCCGTGTGCAAGGCAAACGCCTCTACCCACTGGGGTATAGCTCCGGACCCTCTGAGGAACCCTTTGGCCGGCTTTGTGCTTCCCTCGTGCGCGCGGGGTTGCCGTGGCTGCAGCGCCTGCTCCACCACCGCCACTGCTTCCCTCCTGCGCCACGGTTGCCAAGGCTCCACCGTCGCCTCCGCCGCTGCCACCTCTTAAGCGCCGATCTGGAAGGGGGCTGTGAGATCCTCTGGATCCAGTGATATCTGTATTGTCACAGACGATCTCAAAATATAACTTAAATCCCCTTTCCTTCTGCAGCTCTCCCTAGCGACCGTTAAGGGCTCCCTGGCTGTCATGATCCAAAAGGCTGAATTGAAATGCTGAACATGGGAATCTCCTGGTGGAGACCACATAATCTTCAATCAAAGGTTTTGCCTGAACAATGTCGCTGTCATCCCAAAATTCCAAACAGCATTGGACCAACGCCTCCTTTTGTGCAAAATTCTATTTCACGCAACGGGAGAAAAGGCTGCAAAGTTTAAGAAGAGAACTACCAGAACGACCACCAACTGGGAACTCTTTGGCACCATTGCGGCAACTTGGGAAGATGCTATCATTGACGACATCGATGAAGAATACAACCGACTGGTTCAGCACCTCCATGATTGCGTAAAAGAATGCCGGAGAGAGAAGGACACAAAAGGACACCGTCTTCAAAAACTCTCAAGCTCATTCACCAATGTGGTAAGGCACAAGCGCCAGGCGACCAGATACCAAGATCCAAGCTTGCAAAGCAGTGCAAAGAAGCGATAAAGGAAGACCTCAAAGAGAGAAGAGCAGGAAGTGCTGCATGATGCAGCAGAAGCCGGGAAAAGCATTCACAAAGCCCAACTGTCCTTCGCCAACTATAAGACAAAAATGACTGCCCTCCACGTCCTGATGGATCTATCACATCTTCCAGGAAGGAAATGGAGATTATCCATGACTTCTACTCGGATCTCTTTGATAGCCACGCCCACCTGCCCTCATACCAAATTCCGCAGGATGGATATGTCATTGCCAACATTCTCCCTTCTGAAATCCAACATGCCATTTTGTCGGAAAAGAAAGGAACAGCACCAGGCCCAGACAAGATCAGACCCGAACACCTGAATTATCTGCAGTCAGTACTCATTAATACACTAGCTCTGCTCTTCACACACTACCTGTCTGAATGTAAATGCCCTCCCAATGGAAAACCAGCAGGACAGTTCTACTGTTGAAGAAGGGAGACATTCATGACATTGGCAACTATCGCCCCATCTGCCTGTTGTCTGTCATCTACAAACTGTTCACGAGTCATCCTGAACAGGATTGGCAGAACATTAGATGAAGGACAACCAAGAGAGCAAGCTGGCTTCCGAAAAGGATTCAGCACAATTGACCATATCCACACGATAACCAAACTCACTGAGGTCGATAGAGAATTCAAGATGCCACTCTGTCTCACGTTCATTCATTTAAAAGAAAGCCTTTGATTCTATGGAGACTGAAGCGGTCATCGAAGCCCTAGCCAAATAGGGCGTTCAAACCAATATATAAAGATCCTTCGTCAGCTATATTACGGTTTCACCACCAGGATCTCACCATTCTAAAAAGAAGTGATCATCGATGTCAAAAGAGGGGGGTCAGCAGGGTGATACCATTTCACCAAAACTCTTCAGCGCCACCCTTGAGAACATCATGCAACAATTAGAGTGGGAAGGAATGGGAGTGAAGATAGACAGTCGGCAACTACACCACCTCTGCTTTGCTGATGACATCGTTCTAATAACACCAATTATCAGCCAAGCGGAACAATGCTGGCTGACTTTGACCGAGAATGTGGAAAGTTAGGTCTACAGCTAAATCTCAACAAAACTATGTTCATGAAAAATGAACTAGTTCCAAAGGCCCCATTCACTCTCAATGGAACAAACATCTCTGAACGCAGCAGCTATGTATACCTAGGTGGAGAAGTCAATATGATAAACGACCTAAAACCTGAGCTGCGCAGAAGGAAGAGAGCAACATGGGCTGTCTTCAAAAAGCATCAAAAAAATAGCTAAAAGGACAAAGAGACCTCCGCTCTGGGCTCCGGGCACATGCTCCACCGTTCTCCCTGCATTAACATATGCCTCAGATACCTGGGCCCTAGGAAAACAGTATGAGAATGCTATTCGGGTCTCCCAAAAAGAATCAAAAGAGCTATGCTTGGAATATCATGCCTCCTTCAAGTGAGAGAAGGAATCGGAGTTCCAACCTCTCTCGCTGTTCCAAAATCAGGGACACTACTCGTTTGCCAAAGCATCGAAAATCAGATGGGCTGGACATGTAATGCGATTTGGAGACGACTGCCGGGCGCCCCCGCCAGGGTCCCCCGACAGTGCCGGGAAGCGAGTTCCCTTCTACCTCCGGAGCCAGGAGGAACGGATGAAAACTCAGGAATCTGATGCAGTTTTAAAAGGCTTTACTTATCACAGGTTCAGGCATACAAATCAGCAAAAGGAAAAGCCCGGGGCTTAGGATTCCAAGCTAGAACCCCAGCCACGTGTAGGCCAAGATGGCGACCACCACGTGTAAAGGAGAAAAAGCTTCCAAGGGGAATGAGCGCTCACAAGGAGAGATCCCACAAAGAAGAAGGCCCGGAGAGCGGGAACCGGCTAGTTTATATCCCTGTAACTCAGACCTTCCTCCCACTGTTATGGAAAGCAGGGGAGGGCCCAATGCCCTTAGGGTAATCCCTCCCTGCACCTCACCTAGGGCCTTTACTATGCTAATGTTTTGAGCTAAAATCTGCCTGGGAATGCCTTTGTAGTGTAGAGAAGGGGGGGTTTCTGAGATGGCATGTCTCTGTACCAAAGACTAATGCTAATGCCAGTTAAATATTTCTCCAAGCCTTCACAAGTCTCTTCTACTTCATTGTAGTTTTATATTTTAGTTGCCTTTGAGTATATCAGGGAGCCATGCTTGTTTGCTTGGAAGCAAACAGCATTTCTCTCTGGTGTAATTACTTAGGAGTCCAGCGTGGCCAGGCTAATATGCTGGTAAGATCTAGCTAGTCCCACGATGATTGTGGTAGCATGGGAGAATATTTATACCAGCTAGTACAGCATACATGGTTGGATAAACTGCCACATTTAGACTACCCCCTTATCTACGGAGTGATTTGCGGGAGGCACTCCAGAGCAGATGCAGCGGCCCTTAGGAGTCCTGCAACAGACGACCACTGGAATAGAGCCGACCACTGGAATAGAGCCGTTACTGACTGGATCCCACAGAATATCAAAAGGTCACGTGGCCGCCCACCTACAAGATGGTCAGAATTCCTGTCAAGACCCTGAACGAGGGGCCGGAGCAATAGTCCAGTGGATACGGCATTTGCCTTGCATGTGGCCAGCCTGTACAGGCCGGGTTCGATCCCCAGCATCCCATAAGTTCCCCAAGCACCACCAGGAGTAATTCCTGAGTGCAGAGCCACGAGAAACCCCTGAACATTGTGGGGTGTGGACCCAAAAAAAGCAAAAAAAAAAAAAAAAAGACCCTGAACGAATGGATTGTTCGAGGCTCTTCCGCTTTTCCTGAAACAACCAGATGCCCTTGGGCTACACTGGCACGTGATAGGATCAAATGGAAATATTACAGGCATCTGCTCGAGCAAATAACGGGATGTCAAGTGATCAAGTGATCTCTTATATTGAGATCCATGGTACAACATACAAGGAATTAACAAGAGTGCCACCCCCTAATATAACTGGGTATCATGCCAAGATGCCGCTGCTAGGATTTAGGCATTGTGGGAATAGCTGTGGTCCCACTTTATAAAGCTGGGGACATCCGAGGAACCAGCGCAAGGGCTGTAGCTCACTCCTCCTGAGTCGCTTAGCTGCTGGCCTGGAGGCTGTGGGAATCCCCCTCCGTCCAACCTGCACTCTCAGTGGGCCCGGGCTTTCGGCAAAGCCCCTGCACTGGGAACCCCAGCAAACGATCTGCACAACTCAAGTGAACTGGACTCGGATCCGGGACAGCATGTAAGGGGGATCCAAGTAAGTGTCCTCACCCGCAGACACCCCCAGGGCCCTCTATGCACACACATAGGGGAATCCCAATCTATCGGGGAGCCGCTGGGGTCTCCAATAGCATCACGAAAAAAGTTCTCTTCTACCTCCGAGGCCGCCAGAGGAACACATGAAAACTCACAAATCCAGTGCAGTTCCAAAAAGGCTTTTAATAGTACAACAGCTTTGGGGCGGAGCGATGGCCCAGCAGGTACAGGCATTTGCCTTGCATGCAGCCGGCCTATGCTGGGTTTGATCCCCAGCATCCCATATGGTCCCTCGAAAGCACCTCCTCCAGGAGTAATTCCTCAGTGCAGAGCCAGCAATAACCCCTGAGCATCGCTGGATGTGACCCAAAAAAAAAAAAAAAAAAAAAAAGTACAACAGCTCTACCTGCAATCCAATATAATGAAAGAACTCTAGCTCTGGTTAGAACTTAGACCATACAGGAGGGGCCCAAGTCTCCCACCAAAGAGAGAGAATCTCACCTGAGAGGAATCCTACCCAAAAAGAAGGGGAAGAAAAGGGGAAAAGGGGAAGGGGCCTCAAGTCAGTCCCCCTTATATACAACAAAGTAATCCTATCTGCTGACAGGGCGTGTCCTGTCAACAAAGAACCCTAAACAGCTTGTGGTGCCAGAAGGGTGGTGCCACACCCTATTACAGGTATAAACAAAGGAGTATGCCAAGAACTAATCCCTTCTTCTGAGATTATCTCTTATGTAAAACACTGGAGAGGAGGCTGATATAAAGTATTAGATTTTTTTTTTTTGGCTTTTTGGGTCACACCTGAAACACCCCCTGGCTCTGCACTCAGGAATTACTCCTGGTAGTGCTCAGGGGACCATATGGGATGCCGGGATCGAACCCGGGCCGGGATAGGCCGGCTGCATGCAAGGCAAATGCCCTACCCGCGCTGGGCTATCGCTCTGGCCCCTAAAGTAATACATCTTAAGTTCATGGGCTTCATGTAATCTAGATGGTACCCACAATGTCCTACTTATTTATTATCTGCACCAGGGTGATTCTGAGTATCTTGTTCTCTGTATACTGAAAGAGTCACACTCGCCTGCCGGACAGCAAACTAGTATGATCCTTCCTATAATCTTAAAGATAGTCTCAACATAACAGGGTGGTAATCTGGTAAATTCTAACTGTCCCACGCTGGGTGCAGTGGGTATAAAGAGAGGGCTGTGCCCAATCTAGAAAACATAGAAGACTTAGTAGATGTATAAGTCAGAAGTTATTTAGAGTCAAGGTGACTTCTGTAACTGCCACACCCTCTATGAGTGTTTACATAGAAGAGAGATCTCGTTAGAATGAACCTTGGCTTAAGAACATGCAAGTAGGGGCCAGAGCCATAGCCCAGCGGGTAGGGCGTTTGCCTTGCACGCGGTGGGTCCATGCCGGCCGGGTTCGATCCCTAGCATCCCATATGGTTCCCAAGCACTGCCAGGAGTAATTCCTGAGTGCAGAGCCAGGAGAAACCCCTGAGCATTGCGGGTGTGACCCCCAAAAAAAAAAAAAAACTGTGATGGGCAAATAATGCTAGAATGCAGAATTTTCAAAGAGAATGGTTCAGACTTTCAATGCGATTTAATTGGGCTGAATTCACTCTTTCCTAAATGAACTGAAGTTCCTGGGCTGCTTGGGGGTGAGGTGATGAAGGCTTTAGCATCACCCTCAAGTGTAGCAAAGCAAGATGCCCGATAGAGGGCTCTGAAACGCCTTTTTTTACTGAGGCTTCAGGGATGGAAAAGCTGCTTATACTGATATGATTCATGATATGGTAGTACAAAGTCTTTATCAACGCTATTATTTCCTTATCGAAAAAATTATTCAGCTCCACTTAACATAGCCACTGATTCATGATAAGCAGCTTGGACTGTACAACATAGTTTTACTGTTGCTTTCCCTGGGAAGAGTCTGAACTTTTAACATTGTTACAACTTTAGAACAGCTGCTTCCTGCCCATTCCCATCCTTTATATATAGTTCATATAAGCTCACACCAGATGGGGCCGGAGCAATAGTCCAGCAGGTACGCCGCTTGCCTTGCACTCCGCCAACCTGAGTTCGATCCCCGGCATCCCATACGGTCCCCTGAGCAGTGCCAGGAGTAATTCCTGAGTGCAGAGCCAGGAGTAACCCCTGAGCACTGCCAGGTGTGACCAAAAAACAAAAAAAAAGAGCTCACAACTGGGGTCAGAGCGATAGCACAGCAAGTAGGGCATTTGCCTTGCACACGGCTGACCCTGGATTCGATCCCTGGCATCCCATATGGTTCCCTGAGCACCACCAAGAGTAATTCCTGAGCGCAGAGCCAGGAGTAACCCTGAGCATTTCTGGGTGTGACCAAAAAAGGAAAGAAAAAAAAAGAAATTTGTATTTCCTTGGTCTCAAGCAAAAGCCATAAGAAGTGTCTTACTTGCCAAGTAATTAATACACCACATCTGCCTCTTGGGACCAAACCTAGAGGGTCGACAGTAAATCACATCTCGCAAATGGATGTTACTGGTGTTCCTTCCTTTGTGGTAAAAACAAATATGAACATCACTCTATGGAAAAGTATTCTCATTTTCAGTGGGCTACAGTCACCCCATCAGAAAGCCAATGCAGTAGTAAGTCATCTGCTGGATGCCTTTTCTGTAATGGGTATTCCTCATACTATCAAAACAGACAATGCTTAAAGGGCTTCTGTTACCATAATACAATGCAGCTTATTCTATTATCCATATCACAGATATCCCCTATAATAGGGGGTTACTACTGGCTCAGGGGTTACTACTGGCTCTGCTCTCAGGAATCACTTTTTTTTTTTTTTTTTTTGGGTCACACCCAGCGATGCTCAAGGGTTACTCCTGGCGCTGCTCAGGGGACCATATGAGATGTCGGGATCGAACCCGGTCGGCGCATGCAAGGCAAATGCCCTAGCTGCTGAACTATTGCTCCAGCCCTAAAGACCTAGCTAGCATCTGGTGAATGGCTACCAGGATGGGACGAAAGACAGGAGCAATGGGGCCAGAGTGACAGTACAGCAGGGACAGCGTTTTGCCTTGCATGTGGCCAACCTGGGTTCGATCTCCAGCATCCCATATGGTCCCCCCTGAATACCGCTAGAAGTAATTCCTGGGGCCAAAGCGATAATCCAGCAGGTAGGGCGCTTGCCTTGCACGCGGCGACACAGGTTCGATCCTCGGCATCCCATATGGTCCTCTGAGCACCACCAGGAGTAGCTCCTGAGCAAAGAGCCAGGAGTAACCCCTGAGCATCGCCAGGTGTGACTCAAAAAGAAAAAAAAAAAAAAAAAGAAGAAGTGATTCCTGAGAGCAGAGCCAGTAGTAACCCCTGAGTATCACAGGGTGTGACCCAGAAAGAAAAAAAGAAAGATGGGGGTGAAGTTCTGCCTTTATGTCCACAGGTAAGGAACATTTCTGGGGTCCAACCAAAAGGCTTAAGATCCTTCATGAATCACAACAGGAACAAACAGCTTAAAATGCCCCGAAAGAAGATGAGCAGATGCAAAATAAGCCCAGCTCAAAAAGAAACACCGGGACAGACAAAAAAGAAAAAAGGATGACAAAACTGGGAAGGCTGCCTGACACTTGTAAGTCAAGAAAAAGAGATAACGCTCTGGGGCTGGAGAAATAGCCCAGTGGGTAGGGCGTTTGCCTTGCACGCCGCCGGACTGTGCCGGCCCGGGTTAGATCCCCGGCATCCCATATGGTCCCCAGAGCACCGCCAGGAGTCATTCCTGAGTGCAGAGCCAGGAGTAACCCCTGAGCATCGCCGGGTGTGACCCAAAAAGAAAAAAATATATATAAGAAAAAGAAAAAGAGATAACATCAACCTCAGGTATGGGCCTAACCCTAAAAAACACTTTTTCTAGCCATTTATCCATTTTAAGTATGCGGCTGAATGCCAGTTCCAATTATAATTACTGGGCGCCCTACCCAATCCTCCCCTTTTACAAGTGGTCTCATGGCAGGATGATGTTATTCCTCTTTACAATAATGAGTCTCTTTGGTTACCTGGTCCTTATGGTAACAGAGGTCCCTTTAAGCCTTAAGGAACTGTTTTTCCTAAATATGAAACTAGTGTTGACAGTGTACCAATATGCACCGGGTACATGCCCATTGTCTCCATCCCAATCATCAAAATTGTCTAATTTGGG
>JAJIBD010020713.1:0-16317 GCA_021461705.1 Cryptotis parvus | reverse complement strand
TACAAAGTAGCCCCTCCGACATAACCATGTAACACCTGGTTGCGCTCAGGACTTCTTCCTGGCTCTGAGCTCAGGAATCATTTCTGGTCTTGCTAGGGTATCAGATGTGATTCCAGGGATCAAACCTGAGTTGACCACAGGAAAGGCAGTTGTCCTGCTGCTAGACTATCACTTTAGCCCCATGTTTCTTAAAAAGCACATCATTAGTAAGTGAGATAAGGACAGTGGTGGAAAAAATCTTTGACACTTGTTAGTGCAGGTGCTGTTATTTTGTATGCCCAAAGCATAAGAATTAACATTATTGTAACCTGACATCAAATACAATAAAAATGAGTTATTATTTAAACAACCTCTTTTATTTGGAGTATTTAATATACTTATATTAAATACTTGGCTACACCCCTGTATTGAAGGGGTTGAACTTGGGATAGTTATATAAGGTATGTGTTCCAGTCCTCTGAGATACTTCCACTGCTCCCTTACATTTATTTTAAAACTTACTTTGTTTTGGTGCCATACCCAGAAACCTTCCGAACGGCAGAGCCTGGCAAGCTGTCCGATGCGTATTCGATATGCCAAAACCAGTAATAAAAATGTTTATCTTCCTGACCCTGAAAGAGCCTTTAATACAGCAGCACTAAGAAGGACAAACAAGGAGTGCCTGATAAAATTTCAGGGCCAAACTAGGCTGCCAAAACAAAGAACTAAAATGACTGTCTGTACTTTCAGTGCACATATGCTAGCATCGGAAGCATATATCGAGGACCCGATGGTGCAAGCACAAAAGATCAAGTACAACATCATTGGTTTGACTGAGACAAGGAGGCATCAATCGCATCACGCCATTTTTGACACTGGAGAAGAAATCTTCCTAGGAACATGCAATAAAAAGAGGCGTCGGTGGCTTCGATGTCCTTGTCAACATGAACCTAGTCATGAACATTGATTCATTTGAATGCCTTACAAACCGTATCAGACAATTACACTTGAAGAGATGTGACCCATTGCCAGCAGTTTCTATCATTGCGGTTGTCTACGCACCAACACCCAAATACAAGGAAGATGAAATTGAGAAATTCTAAAGGAGTTCTATAAAAAAGATCACACCTTCTACAAGATCATAGTCGGTGATTTTAATGCCAAGATAGGACCAAAAAGATCCAAAGAACTACACATTGGGACCCATGTCCTAGAATGGAACTAACAGGGTGAGAGACTGAGTTCATCATGTGCACCAAGATCATTCATGGAAACTCACAGTTCCAGAAGGCTGAAACGAAACATTGGACATGGGAATTTCAATGTGGACAGTTCCACAATGAAATTGACCACATCATTTTGCCTGACCGATGTCGCTGTTGTCCCAAAATTCCAAACAGGATCGGACCACTGTCTCCTTTGTGCAAAATTCTACTTCACACAATTGGGAGAAAAGGCTGAAAAGTTTAAGAAAAACAACTCTCAGAATGACCACCAATTGGGAACACTTTGGCACCATAGTGGCATCATAGGAAGATTCCATCATTGATGACATCAATGAAGAATACAACTGACTGGTTCAGCACCTCCATGACTGTGCGAAGAATGCCGAGAGAGAGAGAGCCACAAAAGGACGCCTGTCTTACGATCTCATTTGCCAATGTGGCAAGGCGCGAGCCTCAGGCGACCAAATGCTAACCTCCAAGCTCTCAAGGCAGTGCAGAGAAGCGATAAAGGAAGACTGTTGGGGACGCCGCTGGGGTCCCCAACAGTACTGGGGGCGAGTTTCCTTCTACCTCCGAAGTTGGCGGGAATGGATGAAAACTCAGGAATCTGGCGAGGTTTTAAAATGCGTTATTTATCACAGGTTCAGGCATACAAACCAGTAATAGGAAAAACCTGGTGCTTAGGATTCCCGGCTAAAAACCCAGCCATGTGTAGGCCAAGATGGTGGCTATCACGTGTTGAAGGCCCTGTAAAGAGGAGACAAAGACAAGACTCCCAAGAAGAGTGTGAGCCCAAAAAGAGCCCAAAAGAGAGAGAGGAAGCAGGCTAGTTTTATATGCCTGCAACTCAGACCTCCCACTATTATGGGAAGCAGGGAGGGCCAAATGCCCTCAGATAATTTCTCCCAACAACTCACCTAGGCCCTTTTATATGGTAATATTGGAGCCAAGATCTGCCTGGAAATGCCTTTATAGAGTAGAAAAGGGGGTTTCTGAGATGGCATGCCCCTGTACCAAAGACTATACTAATGCCAGTTAAATATTTCTCCAACACTTCACAAGAGTCTCGTCTACTTCACGGTAGTTTTGTATTTTAGTTGCCTTTGAGTTATCAGGGGAGCCATGCTTGCTTGCTTGGAGGCAAACAGCATTTCTCTCTTGGTCTAATTACTTAGAGATCCAACGTGGCCAGGCAAATATGCTGGTAAGATCTAGTATGGATGGGGGAGAATCAACATTGTCAAAACTGTAATACACCCTAAAGCACTGTACAGATTCAATGCAGTCCCTATAAGGATACCCATGACATTCTTCAAAGAAATTAACCAAACACTCCTGAAATTTTTATGGATCAATAAACCCCCCCTCAGATAGCTGAAGCAATCCTCAGGAAAAAGAAGATGGGAGGCATTACCTTTCCCAACTTCAAACTGTACTACAAGGCAGTAGTAATTAAAACAGCGTGGTATTGGAATACAAACAGACCTGTGGACCTGTGGAATAGAATTGAGTATCCTGACACCCCACCTCAAACACATGCTCATTTTATCTTTGATAAAGGTGCAAAGAGTCCAAAAATGGAGTAAGGAAAGCCTCTTCAATAAGTGGTGTTGGGAAAACTGGGCAACGACATGTAAACTATGAATTTGGACCTCTGTCTAAATCAGATGCACAAAAATCAGATCAAAATGGATTAAAGATCCCAATATCAGACTTGAATCCATAAAGTACATTGAAAAAAAAATAGGAAAAAACCTCTATGACATTGAAGCTAAAGGCATCGTCAAAGGTGAAACATCACTAACAAAGCAAATAGAAGAAAAGATAAACATATGGGACTACATGAAACTAAAAATCTTCTGCACCACAAAAGAAACAGTGACTAAGATACAAAGACAGTCCACAGAATGGGAAAGAATATTCACCCAATACGCATCTGATAAAGGGGTTAATATCCAGGATATATCAGGCACAGGAAGAACTTTTACAAGAAGAAAGCAAACAACCCCCATCAAAAATGGGGAGAAGAAATGAACAGAAACTTCAACAAAGAAGACATTCCAATGGCCAGAAAACATGAATAAAGGCTCATCATCACTAAACATTAGAGAGATGCAAATCAAAACAACAATGAGATCACTTTACACCACAGAGACTGGCACATATCAAAAAGAGCAACAACAAAAGTGCTGGCATGGATGTGGGGGAAAAGGGGACACTCATCCATTGTTGATGGGAATGCTGGCTGGTACAGCTTTTCTGTAAAACAATATGGGGCATTTCTCCAAAGACTAGAAGTGGAACTCCCTTTTGACCTAGCCATACCACTCCTGGGAATTTATTCTGGGTAGTCAAATATACGCAGCGGAAACACCATCCCTACTTTTATGTTCATAGCAGCATTATTCACAATAGCCAGCATCTGGAAACAACCAGAGTGCCCGAGAATTGATGACTGGATAAAGAATCTTTGGTCCATCTACACAATAGAATACTATGTAGCTGTTAGGAAAAAATGAAGTTAGTAAAATTTGCCTATAAATAGATGGACATGGAGAAGATCATGTTGAGTGAAATTAGCCAGAAGGAGAGACAGATGTATAATGACTGCATTTATTGCATGACATAAAATATATATGCACATATTATGATACCGATATCCAAAGTCATGTGATACATGTATCAGGAGGTCTTGTCATAGGTGGAAATTATCACACAGGTGTGGGAGTCTGAGGCTAGGTAAGACAGAAAATGGAACAGTGTGCTAACAGTTGTCGAAAAGTACTAATACCAACCTAGAACTGAGCATTAAATACAAGCAGAAAGATACACATGACAACCCTTTAATGTATGTTCTGTAATCCACAATCTGGAAGGGAAGGAAAAGAGAAAGAGAATGAGAGAAAGGGAAAGAAATAAAGAAACTGCCATGGAGGCGGGCTAGGACAGGGGGGAGGGAAGCAGGGACGTTGGTGGTGGGAGATGGGCACTGGTGGAGGGATGGGTGCTGGAACATTGTATGACCAAAACCCAAATATGAACATCTTTGTAATTGTATATCTCACGGTGGTGTAATAAGATACTTTAAAAAGCAGGAAGTGGGAGGACACAATCTTACCATGGGTACCTACATGACAGGGTAATGAGGGGTCAAGTACATTAACGTCACTTGAAAGTAGGACTAGTGCCTACAGAGATCAGTTGGAGGCAGGGACGTGACCACAAGAGAAAGAGCCCACATGGTAAGGTGAAGACCTAAGCTAACTCTCTACCCCTACAAAATAAATCATGAAAGGCTAGTAAATTGAATTCTATGCAAGAACCTTTCTGAAAAAGAAGGGGGTTCCACAGGGTGATACATTTTACCGAAACTCTTCAGCACCACCCTAAAGAACATCATGCAACAATTAGAATGGGAAGGGATGGGAGTGAAGATAGATGGTTGGCAACTACACCACCTCTGCTTCGCTGATGACATCATTTTAATACACCAAATATTAGCCAAGCGGTACAAATGCTGGCTGACTTTGACTGTGAATGTGGAAAGATAGGTCTACAACTGAATCAAAACAAAAATATGTTCATGAAAAAATGAACTAGTTCCAAAGGCCCCATTCACTCTCAATGAGACAAACATCTCTGAATGCAGCAGTTATGTGTACTTAGGTCGAGAAATCAATGTAATGAACAACCTAAACCCTGAGCTGCACAGGAGTAAAAGAGCGGCTTGGAATGCCTTCAAAAGCATCGAAGAAATAGCTAAAAGGATAAAGAACTTCCAGCTCCGGGCACATCTCTTCAACTCCACCGTGCTCCCTGTATTAACATGAACCTCAGAGACTGGGCCTTAGGAAAGCAGGATGAGGGATGCTATTCTGGTCTCCTAAAGAGAAATTGAAAGAGCTATGCTTGGAATCTCACGCCTCACTCAAGTGAGAGAAGGAATCCAGAGTTCTGACCTCCCTCGCTATTTCAGAGTCAGGGACGTTGTCTCATTTGCCAAGGCATCGAAAATTAGATGGGCTGGACATGTAATGCGATTTTGAGAGGACCACTGGAGCCGTTAACCACTGAATCCCACGGGACGTCAAAGATCATGTGGCCGCCCACCTACAAGATGGTCAGACTTCTTCGTCAGGACCCTGAACAAACGGTTTGAGGCTCTTTGTATTCCTGAAGCAAGCAGATGCCATTCGGGCTACACTAGCACATGATAGGGTCAAATGGAAATGTTGCAGGCCCCCCGCTTGAGGGGAAATCGATGAACATCGGGATGTCTAGTGATCTAGTTATCTGGTGAATATATTTAACCCTAAGCTTCCGAGAGGTGTTGCAGGTATGACTGCAGTTCCCGGCTGCATCAGCAGGTGGCAGAGCAGTCAACAGGCTTGTCTACACCCAGGTCTCTGCCCTGTGGGCCCAAAATGGTGGATGGTTGATGGTCTGACATAGAACAAGACTGGGGCCTCTAGGATGAACCCAATGCCAAGGCAGAGCCTGGCAAGCTACCCGTGGTGTATTCAATATGCCAAAAACAGTAATAATAATGAGCCTCATTTCCAACGAATGGAGACGTTACTGGCTCCCACTTGAGCAAATCGATGAACAATGGGAAGACAAGTGACAAGTGATTTAATATATTTATATTGATGAAATTATTGATATCACTGTTTCTATCTACTCTGCTTCTATTTGTTTATATTTTTTCTTTTTATATTGTTCTTTTTATTTTCTTTAGAGTTAATTGTGTATTCTTCAGTTTCTACTACTTTGGCTCTTTAACAATAGATTTTTACTTTATTTATTGAGGCTTGTTATAAGCAGCGATGTTCAGGACTCTACTCATGGCTCACCTCCTAACAGTTTTCAGGGAGCATTCAGTTATGGGAATCAAGCTTAGGTTGTTCCGTGCAAAACAAGCACCCTATCTGCAGTGCTATCTTCCTAATACTGTATCACTGTATCACTGTCTTCCTGTTCATCATCAATTTGCTCGAGCAGGCTACCAAGAGTTTTTGTTTTGTTTTGTTTTGTTTTGTTTTTTTTTTTGGGTCACACCCGGCAATGCTCAGGACTTACTCCTGGTTCTTCGCTCAGGAATTACTCCTGGCAGTGCTCGGGAACCATATGGGATGCTGGGGATCGAACCTGGGTAGGCTGCGTAAAGGCAAATGCCCTACCCGCTGTGCTCTTGCTTCGGCTCCACCAAGATTTTTTTATTTTAAGTTGTAGGGGTGAAATTGTACATCCTTAAATGATCACCTTTTACACAAATATCATACCACTGATATATAATAATGCTCTATGGTATTTTAGCTACATTTATATCTTCCCCTGTCCTTAATTTTATCATTTTTATACTTCTTACTTAGTAAATAAATTCCCAAATACATTATTATTGTTTTTTACTTTCAATTTGCAGTTGTCTTTAACATGTAAAGAAAAGTAGTATTTGATATTTACTAGTTATTTAGCATTTCCATTCCATTGCATTTGTTTGTAGGGGGTGGTGTTTGGATCACACCTGGATGTGCTCAGGATTCACTCTTGGCTCTGTACTCAGGGATCACTACTGCAGGCATCTGTGGGACCATATGCGGTGCTGGAGATTGGTCCTGGATTGGCTGCTTGGAAGGCAAGAGCCTTACTTATCTGATGTGCTGTCTGGCTCAGCTTTTCATTTCTGGTCTTGTGTCTGAAATTCTATCTCGTATCAACACTCTTCCCACAGAAAAGATGTTCTTAGCATTTCCATAGACTGCATCTGCCAGAACAAATTTTCTCAGCTTTTGTGTTTTTGAAAATGTTTTTATTTTGCCCTTTTTTGGCAAGGTATTTTTACTGGACATAGATTTTCAGCATTGACAGAATGTTTTGTTAAGTTAGCATTTTAATTATGTTATTTCAGGATTTAATTGTTTCTGATATGGAGCCATCTGTAATTATTACTGTTGTTTCCCTTTTCTCTTGTCCCTCTGATTGCTTTTAATATTAAAAAAATATTTGCTTCCAGCAGTTGTCTACAAAGTTAGTTTTTTCTTTTGGTTTGTCACTCAGTGCCTTGCATCTGTGGGATTCTGTTTTCTGATAAGACTTAATATATTTTCTGTCCCATTTTCTCTGGAGATAAAATTGCATATATCTTAGTCTTTAATTTTGCTCTGAAAGTAAAAAATGTGAACCTCTCATTTTCAGTACTTTCCCCTTCTTATTTAATAAGGGATGGATTTTTGATGTATTTCTGTTCTAATCTACCAACATTAAAAATGATTCTTTGGGCCCAAATATTAAATTTTTCATATCAAGTATTTCCACTTAAATTTCTTTTTTGTTTTTTTCTACTTCTCTCTCTTTATAGCTTATAAATCTCTCCTGAATTTTCATATCTTTTCATTATTGTCACCAACTTTTCCTATATACATTTTGACATAAAATTATCAAAACAAAGAGATCTGTATTGAAACAAAGAATTGCCCAAGAGTCATTTACTGTATTCATAGTATTATATAGTCATAGTTGTTGTGAGGCCCTGCTGGGGTGGTGGGCCAGTGCTAGAACCCGCCATCCCTCCTGGGTGCCTCGTGAGCAGCTGGGCACAGGGAGAGCAAGTAGCAGCTCTGCCCCATGTCTGTAAGTCTCTGGATCAGCATACCTGGGCCGGATTAAAAAATTAAAAAACTGCTGCAGGGTGGGTATCGATGATCTGGGCTGTGATAGGCTTGTCTGCTGCTGGGTGGAGTACTGACGAGAGGGAAGTCTAATGTGGAAGATGGTGGCCCTCATGGAGGTGGGGGGTCTTCTGGCTTGTTGTGATGCCCTGCTGGGGTGGCGGGCCGGCGCTAGAATCCACCATCCCTCCTGGGCGCCTCGTGAGCAGCTGGGCACAGGGAGAACAAGTAGCAGCTCTGCCCCATGTCTGTCCACACTCCATGAGGGATGGCGGGTTCTAGCCCTGGCCAGTCACCCCAGCAGGGCCTCACAACAAGCCAGACAACCCCCCCCCACTCCATGAGGGTCGCCATCTTGTACATCAGACTTCCCTCTCGTCAGTACTCCACCCGGCAGCAGACGCAGCCTATCACAGCACGGCTCTTTCGGCCGCTTGTGAACAAGCGGTTCATCAATAAATGCTGTGTTTAGAGGTAACTACTCTTGTAGTCACCAACACAGCAAGCCTGGCAAGCTGCCCGTGTTTTATTTGATATGCCAAATACCAGTAGCAATTATATTAGGTCATTCCCATGACCTAATATAATTGTCTGAGGCTCTTTATGTTCCTGGAGCAAGCAGATGCCCTTGGGCTCTACTAGCATGAGACAGGACATATGGAGATATTACTGGTGCCCGCTCAAGCAAATCGATGATGAACGGGAAGATAGTGATAGTGATAGTCATGGTTGCTATCTACTTCCATTTGAGGGGGCTCCACACCCAGCAATGCTCAGGTGTTACTCCTGGCTCTGCACTCAGAAATTACTCCTGGCAGTGCTCGGGGTTCATATGGGATGCTGGGATAGAACCCGGTCACCTATGTTCAATGCAAATGCCCTTCCCTATGTACTTTTGTTCAGCCCCCTACTTCCAAATTTTTGGTCACCCGGTATGGAAATCTAGTACCCTAATAAGCAATCATTTCCTTCTCCCTTCTCCTACAAATAACTAGAAATCAGTAAATTTGATGTAGTATCTTTTTATAGACATTTCATACTATTGACAGTATATGACTCTTGTGTTTGCATTCTTTCAGATTTCCAAGGTGCATTTATATTGTAGCATGTATCAGAACTTGCTTTTTAATGACTCTAATATTTCATTATGTCAGTGTCACATGTTTATGGGAATTTCGTTTTCCAACTTTGGACTATTGTGTAACTATTCCATGAATATTTGTGTGCATAATTTTGAATAATTGTTTTGAATTGTTTTTGTCATATATGTAGGAGTGGAATTTCTGCCTCACATAATTATTCTGTGTTCAACATTTTAAGGATCCTCCAAAGTGTTTTCCAGAGTAGCTGCATCATTTTCTATTCTTGTCAGCATTGTACGCAGATTTTTCTTTTTTTATTATTTCTTGCTAACACTTGTTATCATATGATTTTTTTGATCACTGATATTCTATGTGGTGTGAAGTAGTGTCTCATTATGATTTGGTTTGATTTCTATTTCCCTAATAACATTGAGCATTTTGTGTTTTGATTCTATATTTTCTTGGGAGAAATATCTATTCAGGTCCTTTATCTCTTATTTTTTGTTTGTTGGCAGCCATGTCTATATTTAAGTTGGATTGCTTCTTTTTTTGGTATGAATCATAAGAATTCTTTATGTTTTTACTAGACCCTTTTTAGATATATAATTTTCAAATATGTTCTCCCATTCTACAGTTTGGATTTTCATTTTACTAATGATCCCCTGAAGCACAAATGCTTTAAACTGTGATTCAAATTCAATTTGTCTTCTTTCCTTTGTGTGCCTGTGCTTTGTATAAAAATTCACAGCCACTTCCAAGAATTGTTTCCAGGTTTCCTTCTTAGATTTCCCTGGTTTTAATCCTTACATTTATGTTATTGATCCATATTTTTGCTCTTTAAGTGCATGCTATATTATTCTAATATAATATAATTTTATTGTATAACTGTGAGATACATAGCTACAAACTGTTCATAATTGGTTTCAGTCATGCAGTGTTCCAACAACTATTTCTTCACCAGTATATATTACCCACTAGCAATGTCCCTAGTTTCCCATTAATGCCCAGACTGTCTATATGGCAGGCGTCTCTCCCACCTCTCCCTGTCTCTCTCCTTCTCTCTCTCATCTCTCTTTTTTTTTGGGCATTATGGTTTACTATACAGTTGCTGAAAGTATATCATGTACATATCTTTTCTTACTTTCAACATAGTTCTTTTCCAGAGAGATAATTTACAACTATCATTGTCAGTGTAATTAGGATAGAGAAGGGACCACTATTAATCCAGTTTCAATGATATTTTAATATGGTGTGAGATAGATTTTCAGGTGACTTATTTATTCTTCAGATCCAATTAGTAACTGTGGAGTGGTTTCCTGGGCTAATTTGAGTGCAACCATATTTCTGTCTTCTGCTGACTAGTCACAGCATTGAGCATGTCTCAATCCAAGAACATATTTAACATGCAGAACTTCAAAGCCTCTTACCTGTACACTTGATATGATTAGGCATCTAATATCAGCCTACTCTTAAAGTTATATTTTCTTTTATCTATGTAGAGTCTATAAAACAGGCTGAATGATCTGGTCACTGTTCAGCTATACCTCAACTACCGTATATTAATTCTTTCATATTTTGCTAGAATTTTTTGTCTCTATGTCCACTATATCTCTAGCTTCTTGTGTGATGTTTGATGCAGAGTAAAGCTACTTTTCATATATTGATAGATCCTAAAGTCTACATGTAAAATAAAAAATCACATGGTCAAAATTACTTTTGATGATGTCTCCATAACATAGCACAGTGGAGAATGACATCCATAGCTCAGAATTTAAGCAGAGTCAGCCCCTTTCCCAATGTGGCACCAGATAGCTATATTGTTCTTTTTGTTTTATCTCCAGAATAAGTAGTTGGTGTGCAGTTGTAAATGGCCATACCATATGAAAAAAATAGATCTTTAACAAAAGAATGTCTCTCATCACAGGAAGGTGTTCACACTAGAGGAACTGTTTTGTACCTCTTATCTTTACACTCAATTCAGGCTATCTATTAATTGAGTGTTATGATGGGATGGTTTGTCCATACTATTTATACAATTCTTCCCCAGTGTACATTGCTGAATTTATATAAGGGAAATATACCTATGAATGCTAGTGTCGTCTACACTCAAAAAGTTTCTGTGCATGAGTGACTTAATTAATTAATGCTCTTCTCTCTACTTGAATGTCTTCCTTTTTGTCTCTGCCCATCAAAACCCTATAGAATTTTCAGAGCTGAGCTGATGACCCACTTATCCCCCAGCAAGCTAATTATTTCATTTGTTATGTATCTACGGTGCCGCAGACAATGCAAAACACCTTATATGCTTTGCTGCCTTTAATCCTCTCAGCAATCCTATGAGAGAGGAATAATGAATTTTTCCTGTTTTGAGGATGGGAAGTGAGCTTTAGAGAGGTTAACTATCTTGCTCAGGGCAGATGCCATCTATTTTATTCACTGCTTTCTTTCCAGTGCCAAGAACAGTGGCTGGCATATAATACATGCTCAACAGATACCCATTTACTGCATAATGACTGTTAGAACTCATACCTGTGTACTTAGGCCCTTTGCCAGAGATTCTTGACATGCTTTAACACATGGCTTTAGTTATGTTTCCTTACTCATAATCTACATATTGGCCCTAACAATGTCTATATTGTGGCTATCTATGTTTTGTCATTTGTTTAATAAAAACTGCAGGCATCTTAAATGTCTTTTAAAGTATATCCTCTCCTGGAAATTCTGATTTGCTTCTCTTCTCCTGTTTCCATTGCCTTCCTTACAGCTTCCGACACCCCAGCGGAATCTAATAAGGTATCGTTACATGTTATAGGCATTTGAATACACCTTTAGATGAAACTAACCAACATCACTTTCTGAAGAATTCAATACTAATACTAGGGACTGGATAGAGAAGTACAGCAGGCAAGGTGCTTGCTTTACATGCAACTGACTCAAATTCGATACCCAGCCCCCACCCAGTGTGGTACCCCTGGCCCAACCCGGAGTGATCCCTGAGTGTAAATCCAAGAGTAAGACCTGAGCTCTGCCAGCTCTGCAACCCCCAAAGAAATACTGAATACTGATCTTAAAATGACCTCATTGCTCTTGTGTCTGTATGTTCAGTATCTTGAGAATCTGGATGGAAGTAGATAGATGTCTGTATTTTTCAGTTTTTCTAGTTTGCCTCAGCTTCCCATACTGAGTATGGTTAAAAGAAAATCAAGACTTAATGTCCTGTGTGGTCAGGTTATTCTGTTGGATAAATAACAACATTTGAAGCATCACGATATTTACAGAGTGCATTTTACTGTATTTTATGCTGATGGTATGAGAGAAGAGAGACTAACAAGTTCATAAATACTGTTGCTATCCCACTTAGAGTTTCTGATTTATTAATGGTACAGAGATATCAGCTTCTACATTGTCATGGAATGCTCAGATCATTCAGAAGTTCTGGAAAAGGAACATGTTTTGCTTTATTCATCAGAACATGAGAGAGACAGTGATCACCAGCTATCACAATCTCATCTTTTCTTAGTATTTGGCATAGGTTGAAATTTGCAAGCCCAGTAGTCATGGCTAGAAGAGACCTGGGAGTCAAATGAGCAATGTTTTAATTCAGGAAACAAAAACAGCAAAAGATATTCATAAAAACTGGCAAGAAGTCAGTGAACTAGATTCTCATTAAAATTTGGATGTGATGTTTATATCATTCCTACATCAGTCCATTGTTTTGATGACTAATGCGAAGGAAGAATGGGTAGATAAACAGATTTTGGTACAGCACAACAGGTACTCACTGCCTGCCAAGTATTTTAAATGTATTTTCCAATTTAATAATCATACCTCTGGGATCTCAGTACTGTAGTCACCCCCTTTTCTAGGTGAAGAAGTAGAGGATTACAGAAATTTGTGGATTAACCTCTAAACATGGAACTGGGAATTGATTACAGACCGAACTTCACATACTGTGTTCATTCTGCTATAACACATCATCATCACTAATGATTCCTATTGTTCCATAATGATAATGGTCAGCACTTACTTGAAGTTAAAATGACAAGAGATTGTAAAAACTAGATAATTCTTCCATTTTCTAAATCATAATTACCATTTACTGAATATTAGGTAAGGCAGTAGGGCTTTATATAGAATACATCACGTAAGCATGAAAACCACTCCATGATGTAGGTGATACCATTTTGTAGAAGCATCACTAAAGCTGACAGTGGTATAAATAATTTGTCTGCAGTTATTTGGCTAGAAATTTTAAGAGTAAGTTTTCAAACCTGTCTGTCAGTTGCCACAACTAGATCTCCTATGCTACTTCAGATTTGAATGTGCATATAATTAACCTGATGTTCAAAGTGCAGATGTTCAAAATTTCCTGAAAGTTCCACTGAACAGCTCTTCAAAAAAAAAGTTTTCCCCAGATTATTAAAAATAGTTGACAGATGGAATATAGTTAGAATTGCACAACTCTTTTCAAACTTGTCATCAACTTACAATATTCAAGCTATAGAATAATTAAAAATATCATCGGTTACTTGGTGGATTCAGAAGAGAAGACCAAGTCACTGGGATACAGGAATGGTGGATAAATGACATTGTACACTTGTCAAAACATTTTAAACTATATAACCAAAGAGTAAATTGTAATGTAAACTAATGATTTTATTAGGCTTGTTAATAAAAATAATGTTTGTTAATAATAATGTATCAGTATTGTAAAACTGCACCACCTTAATATTAGATGGGATACCTTTGACTTATTTGTTTCTCTAGGGTTCTGTCAGGTTTGTATTGGGCTCATAGACCAAGTTGTGAATTGTTTATTAGGGTAGTGATGCTTTAGTTTTATTTTTTTGGGGGTTGTAGGGTATGGGCCAAACTTCACTGTGCTCAAGAATATATCTGGCTCTGTGCTTAGGAATGATCCTTGACAGTACCTGGGGAACCATATGTAGTGCCACGGACTTGAACTGGGGTCAGAAAGATGCAAGGCAATGCCTTAATCCACATTAGTCTCTTTGATCCCACAATAGGCATCTTAGCTACACTTACTGACCTGATCCTATACACCAGCAGTCAATCTAAGCAGAAGAACCCAGAGCCCAGAATTTTTAGCTTTCTGAACCTGAGTTAGAGCTTCTGGTCCACAGAGCAGACTGGGGGTAGAGTAGACCTCTCTGTATCCCTTATATAAATTGGTAATGTAACACTATTAACCCAGTGACAGCCCTGGTTATCCTAGGGAGGAAACTGTAGCCCTAGACTGGGAGTTGAGGGGAGAGTTTATTTCTCCTCCCTCCTCCTCCTCCTCCTCCTCTTCGTTGTCATCATCCTCCTTCTCCTCCTCCTCTTCTTCCTCCTCCTCCTCCTTCTTGTTCTTCTTGTTTATTCTTTGGTTACTTCTTCTTTCTTCTTCTTCCTTTCCTCCTCCTTCTCCTCTTCCTCTGCCTCCCCTTCTTCCCTCCTCCCACCTCACTCCCTCACACTTCTCACTTGCAATATGAGTATTGACAGATTACTGTGTATATGTCTTTACCTCTTTCCAGCACTAAATTCTTGCCCATAGGAATCATTTACAGTTATCATTGTCATATCCTTCTCTATCCAACTGCGCACCCCAGGCCTCACACTTGTGCAAGCTTCCAAATATAGAGCAGTCCTCCTGGCCCTTGTGTCTATAGTCCAGGGCTGCTAGTCTCATATTGTAATTTTAGAGAAAACATTTTCATAAAAACTTTAATCATTTGCTTTTAATTTTGATTCCTTTTTCTTGTTTATTTTTTCATTTTTTTAATTCTACAATTATTTATTTATTTTTATTATATTCTTCTTATATGATTATATATTATGTTATATATATTCTATTATATTCTATATTATATTCTATATTATCACGTGACAGTGTGCCCAGGGCATCTGGTTGCTTCAGGAATAGTAAGAGCCTCAAGCCATTCGTCCAGGTCATGATAAAAAGTCCGACCATCTTGTAGGTGGGAGGCCACATGATCTTTGACATCCCATGGGATCAAGTCTGTAACGGCTCAACTCCAGCGGTCGCCTCCAAATCGCATTACATGTCCAGCCCCATCTGATTTTCGATGCCTTGGCAAACGAGACCGCGCCCCTGACTCTGGAACAGCAACGGAGGTCTGAACTCCGGATTCCTTCTCTCACTTGAGTGAGGCATGATATTCCAAGCATAGCTCTTTCGATTCCCTTTGGGAGACCAGAATAGCGTTCTCATCCTGCTTTCATAGGGCCCAGGTCTCTGAGGCGTATGTTAATGCAGGGAGAATGGTGGAGTTAGAGATGTGTCCAGAGCTGGAGGTTCCTTGTCTTTTCGCTATGTCTTCGATGCTTTTGAAGGCAATCCATGCCGCTCTTTTTTCCTGCGCAGCTCTAGGTTTTTGGTCGTTCATCATGTTGACTTCTCGACCTAGGTACACATAACTGCTGCGTTCAAAGATGTTTGTTCCATTCAGATTGAATGGGGCCTCTGGAACTAGTTTATTTCCTCATAAACATAGTTTTGTTGAGATTCAGCTGTAGACATATTATATATTATTATAATATTATATTATTATATCATTTTATCATACCATTTTATTATATCATCTATTATACCATTATTTTTTATTATATAAATTAGTCAAACAGCACAAATGCTGGCTGACTTTGACCGAGAATGTGGAAAAATAGGTCTACAGCTGAATCTCAACAAAACTATGTTCATGCAAATGAACAAGTTCTAGGGGCCCCATTCACTCTCAATGGAACAAACATCTCTGAATGTAGCAAAGTTATGTACCTAGGTCAAGGAGGCAACATGATGAACGACCTAAAACCTGAGCTGCCCAGGAAGAAGAGAGCAGCATGGAATGCCTTCAAAAAACATCGAAGAAATAGCTCAAAGGACAAAAGAGATGGCTCGGGATAATTTCTTCGACTCCACCGTCGAATTCTCAGGGATTCAGGGGTTGTTTCTAGATTATGGCTATTGTGAATAGTGCTGTGATGAACATCGAAGTGCAGATAGTGTTTTTTTCTGTGTGTTTTGGGGTGTTTAGGGTATATTCCCAGCAGTGGTATTGCTGGGTCAAGTGGGAGCTCAACATCTAGTTTTTGGAGAAATGTAAATATTGTTCTCCAAAAGGGCTGGTACTAATCGGCACTCCCACCAAGAGTGGATGAGAGCCCCTTTCTCCCTGCATTCAAGCCATTATTGGTTGTTCTTGCTCTTTTGGATGTATCCCAGTCTCTTTGGTGTGAGATGATACCTCATTGTTGTTATTTGCATCACCCTGATGATTAGTGATGAAGAGCACCTTTTCATATGCCTTTCGTTTAAATATTATTATTATTATTATT
>JAJIBD010020711.1:0-10074 GCA_021461705.1 Cryptotis parvus | reverse complement strand
CACATACTAACGTTCTTATTAACATAAATCTGATCTTTGTTCAACAAACTTGTGCCACAAGGAAATATAACATCTGTAGAACATTTAAGTTTGGTAATTGTGTTGCAGAAATACTCCACAGAGACCTAAACTCACTTGGAAATATTTACTTTTATTTATAACAGAATTCTCTAGTGGATCTCTGCTTTCTGATTTCATCCAGAACAAGTATAAAAATACTGAAATGTGGCAGAATTTCTGAAAGAATAAAAGCTGAGAAATATTGAAAACATAGTCTTGACATTTCCGACTTAGGTTCCAGGTCAAAGAGATTCATTGCCAATCTACATAGTTTCTTCTCATAGATAATACCTGCACCAATCAAAACTGATGATCTCTGTGGGCTCTGTGGTACCCCATTCTGGCTTTGAGCATCACTTTTACAAGAGTATGCAGGGCGCCGCCAGCCTCTTCCTACCACAATGGCTCCCAAGCATTCCCAAAGGAAGAGCTGGAAAATATTTGGGATTTTTCTTATATACTTTCACATTAGTTTATTCTCAAAGCACTTATTAGTGTTTTGAGTCACTTGGTGGTTAAAAAAAGAAAGACTTTAACTATGCCTCCCTGTTTCACCCATTGGTTATCAGTCAACTCACTATCTTTTACCTCTAGTATGTACCAGAAATGTTTATCACTTCTGTGATTTTTTATGACAAAATCTACTAGTATTCTGGATTTTACTAGTACACTTTTACTAAAACACCATTCCTTGTCCTGAAAATGTGCTTGTCTTTTTGTTTGAATGTGAAAAGTATTTTTTAAAAAAGCAAAGTTTTGTTAGCAGCAAATACTCTCATAATACCTTGACATACACAATCTCCTGAAATAAGTGAAAGAAGGTACTTCAAAGAGAAACAGGTTGCAAGATTTGGATAAGAGTTCTTTGGGGATGGGTGGATGTAAGAGAAGACCTAGAGAAAGTGGATGGAGAGATGCTGATAATCTGCTGGGAGGTGCCTGTAACAATATTGTATTCATGAAACATTGACCATATTGTGGGTCACAGTAATGCTACCTAAATCAAAATTTAAAAATGGGGGCTGAGGAGGTGCAGAGTACTCATATTCCATTCAGGATGTCTAGGATAAATCCTTCACCTCTCATGGCACTGGGCACTACTGGGATCAAACCTGAGCACAGAACCAGGAGTAGCCCCCTGAACAGCACAATATGCATTCCATAACAAACAAAAAAGGGTTCTATGTTATCCTAATTATACACTACTCTGTCTTATTTTATAATTCATTGAGTTGATTTATTTATTTTTTAGATTTGGTGTCAACCTTTGTCTTGACATTTCACTATACCTTATGACCCTTTGTTATATCTTTCATATTCATTTTTTTCTTTCTTTTCTTATTTAAAAAATTTCCATGACATCTACTATACACCAACTTCTAGCACCTAATACTGTAGAATTAGTCTTCTAGCTGGAAATGTAGCAAAGAAGCAAACATCAGTAAACATAAGTTAACTATTCATAACATAGTCGAATTAATTGGGGACAACCTGACTTAGCGAGTTTGGACTCAAAGATAAATCCCCTTTATGATCAGTTAGCTGTCCTTTGAATTTCTGCTTGGACCACTAATGCTGAGTCACTCTACACACATTTTTGAATACCTGCATAACTGACTCTTGACCGAGTCCTCTGGTGACTCAGACATTAAACTGAAGGCTCCTGGTGGGCAAAGCAATTATAGTTCATGTTCCATCCTGGAAGTTTCTATGGTTTTTACTATTCCTTATCTATTTTCTTCAACTAGTACTTAAGAACTTGGAACTTCAGTTTTTACAATCTATGGAAAATTATGACCATCTGATTTCTTTCAGTTCCTAGTATCAGCCACTGAAAATTGTCTTAGGTATTTGTCTTCCAGGTCTAATGTTTGTCTTCTTTTCAAAGTCACTTATGAATTATGTTTCTATAAAATGCAATTTTGGAGATGTAGATGGAGATGCAAATGGAGATGCAAATGCAACATGGAGATGGTACTGGCGCCCTTCGAAAGCAAATCGATGAATAATGGGATGTCAAGTGATCGAAAGTGATCAAAAAATGCAATTTGGTCTCTCTTTTTAGATTGGAAAGTGAATGACATTAAAGAATTTTTTTATGTCTTGTAATTATAAAATGGATAAGGGGATTTCTAAACTGACTGGAAGAATCTGGCAGGTCGCATAATCTTTTTTGGTGCCCTGGAGTTTAATGTTCTAATACAATTCTTTTTCTGGGAAGGCCGATGGGTGGGAGGCACCTGGTTGTGCTGGGGACTCCTACTTATTCTGTGCTTATGGGTTGGTCCTGGCAGTTCTTGGGAGACCATACAGTGCTGGGTCTCAAATTTAGAATTCCTGCATGTAAAACATGCACTCAGACTGTTGAATAATCTCTCTACCCCTCTCATTCTTGTGTAATTCTGCTTTAAGGGAAAATAAGCTCATGAAACATCATAACCTAGGTTCAATGATATATTACTGCTCATCCCATAGCTTTGACTACTTTATTTTGTGTCTCTTGACTGATCATTGAGCAAAGTATGCTATACAGTTGTTGGTATCTGATCCACAGATCTTTAACTATTTACTCCTCTGAACTGACAGTTGTACTCAGCTCTTAATTTGTAAAATGGTTTTCTTTACTACTTTTGTTGTCTGTTTCTTTTTTTTTTCACTTTTTTTGTTAGATCTGGAAGTGCTCAGGGTTACTCCTGGCTCTACACTCAGGAATCACTCCTGGAGAGCTTGGGGACAATATGGGGCTTAAATCCAGGTCAGGGTGTGCAAGGCAAATGCCCTACCTTCTGTACTCTCTCTGTGGCTCCTGGTTGTATTTTCCCTTCCAGACAAGGGACATGCATCTCAGCTTTGTAGGTACCAATTTTAAGTCACCTTGCTTTGACTTTGCCCTATTCCAGCCTGATCCTCGATCCTTGAGTTATCTAACAGTTGATGTATTTGCTGTTCTTGTTTGTATCTGACAATGGAGCTCCACCTCTGAGTTTATGCCCTATAGAGTTTGAAACCCACTTCTCTGATTATTTTCGACCTCTCTAACATGGAACGAGGTTTTCTTTCTGTTTCCCTATCTCCCAAAACGCTAAAGGTTTTCTTTCTGTTTCCCTATCTCCCAAAACCCTAAAACTAGACATAATTTATTTTTCTGACCCAAAGACTCCTGATCCACCAATAAGGGCATTATGATGAAATATGATGACACACGATTGCTTTTCATTTTTCATGTCTGTATTCCTCCTTTGTTTTTACCTGTCTAGCTCTGTTTTTTTTTTTTTTAAGAATCTGACCTTTTTATGAACCGTACTCACAAGTTCACTTGCCTTCTACTTTCTGTTTGGTTTTAACCATGCTGAATATTAGTAGACAGGAACTAAGAAAAAGTATTTTATTCTCCTCTTTTCCTTGTTTGGTTGGAGCGGTTATCATTTTTTTGAATAATTATTTTGTTTTATTTTTAAAAATGTTTTATTATGCTACTGTGAGATATAAAATGACAAAGATGATCATCTTTTGGTTTCAGTCATGCAGTGTTCTGGCACCCATTCCTCCACCAGTGTCCATTTCCCCCATCAATGTGCCCAATCCCCACTCCCCCAGCCTGCCTCTATGGCAGGCTATTTATTCTTTTCTCTCTCTTTCCTTTCCTCCTTTCTCTTACACATTGTGGCTTGCAATATATACTTTTAGAGGTTATTATGTATATCACTTTTGCCTATATTCAATGCTCAGTTCTAGGCTGGTATTATCATTTCCAATGATTATTATCCCACTGTTCCCTTCTTTGTCTTACCTAAACTCTGACTCCCACACACTTGCAGTTGATTCAACCTATTGACAAGAACTTCTGATCCATGTTTTGCCTGGCCTTGGATATTTGCATCATGATATATATATATTACATCCCACAAATAAATGCAGTCATATATATATATATATATATATATATATATATATATATCTGTCCTTTTCCTTCTGATGAATTTCACTCAGCATAATCCTCTCCATGTCCATCCATTTATAGGCAAATTTCATGACTTTGTTTTTTCCTAACAGTGGAGCAGGTATCATTTTTCTTTACCAATAGTCATAGTTATTTTAACTGGATGGTCTACTGTTATAGTTCTAACTTACTGGGCAACAAGATCATCTTTTTATTACATGGAGTATTATGGAGGCAAAAACTTTTCACACTAGTCCTTATATGTTTCACTGTCCATCACTACTAACCTTACTATGACTCAAACTTCTTTCAATAGTCACAATGTTAAATTTCTTTCAGGTAGCTCTTTTTTTTTTTTGGGGGTCACACTGAGTGACGTGCAGGGGTTACTCCTAGCTCCTCACTCAGGAATTACTCCTGGCGGTGCCTGGGGGACCATATGGGATGCCAGGGATCAAACCCAGGTCAGCCCCTTGCAAGGCAAACACCCTACCTGCTGTGCTATTGCTCCGGCCCCTCAGGTAGCTCTTTACACTATATTTTACATTTAGAATTCCTGACTGACAAGTAAGTATTGAGAGAGAAAATGCATGTAAAATTGATGGTGAATGATCTTCATCGATGTAATCACCCTTTGGGTGAACTGTAGTATGAAGACCATAACGTAGGTTTCAAAAATTGTGTGTACATACATATTAGCAAATGGAAAGATCTGTATTGTGACAAAAGTATCATATAAGGAATATGAAGAATTGTATTTTTTTTCTCAAAAAGGATGCAGTTCAATGATATGCACAATAAGAAAACTTTCCATGCTTCTGCTAGGGGAGTGCTTTATAGAATAGGCACCATAATGGGAAATAGAATAGGCATAGGAAGATTAGAGCAGAAGTTGAAGCATGTGTGAATGAATTGACTAGTTTACCAGCGAGGGCTTGGATGGTTCTCCTTCTTTGGGGATAATGAATGCCTAGAGTGTTGGCATCAACTCATAAGTATGAAATTTTATAACTTTGAAAGTTGTTTCCTCCCCTATCAGGAGAATGCTGAAGAAAAAAGACAAAGGATATAGAGCTCCATCAACACCTTAAGTGGGGAACAAGTAAGTGCACTTTATTGGAGTAAGAAATTGTAGAACACCTGTCATTTATGAAAATCACACACATCACTTATCTTTCAAAATTCTGTACTTCACAGGTTGATTTCCCTTATCTGTGCTATACAGAATAACTGGATGAGGAAATGTAATGTAGGAAAGGGGGATGCCTAGGTAAGCCTTGACTCCACAGCATAGGGAGAAGGATAAAAAGAAAAGAAGAAATTGAGGAGATAAAGAAGATTAGAAAGGGAAGTAATAGGGAACAGGTGTTAAAGGGCCTCAGATATAATAGTGATGTTGGAGAGTGGTGTGTGTATATGTATATATTTGTATATGTACATATATAAGTATACAAAGTCTGGACTCAACAATACTGAATACTTGAGATCTAAATTTTAACCACTGAAGTTTGAAATGTTCCTGTCAAGGCAATAGATGGGAATGAGGTCTATGATTGTTACTGGTATCTGGCATATCAAATACGACACGGGTAGCTTGCCAGGCTCTGCCGTGCGGGTAGCATACTCTTGTAGTCATCTCAAATCCAGCATTTATTGATGAACCGAGCAGCCGCTATGCGGCCACACGAGCCGGGCTATGATAGGCTGGTCTGCTGGGTGGAGTTCTGACGAGGAGGTAGTCCGGATGTGGAAAATGGAGGTCCTCATGGAGTGGGGGGTCGTCTGGCTTGTTGTGAGGCTCTTCTGGGGTGGCGGGCCAGGGCTAGAACCTGCCATCCCTTCCGGGCACCTAATGAGCGGCTGGGCACAGTGACAGCCAGTAGCAGCTCTGCCCCATGTCTGTCTCAATTATAGACCTCAATTATAGACCTCATTCCCATGACCTGATGGAATGGTTTGAGGCTCTTTATGTTCCTGGAGCAAGCAGGTTCCCTTGGGCTCTACTAGCATGTGACAGGTCATATGGAGATGTTACTGGTGCCCGCTCGAGCAAATTGATGATGAACGGGAAGACAGTGATACAGTGAAGGCAATAGATGCTAATATGGTAGGAGAGTAAGAGGGAGCATGGGAATAGTGGTAGAGAGAAGTTGACACTGGTGGTGGGATTTGTGTTGTAATATTATGGCTTAAGACTCAACTATCAATCACTTTGTAAATCATGGGTCTTAAATAACTTTTATATTTAATTGCACCTTTATAATGGTTTAATTTTTAATTGAATTGTTGGGTCCCTTTAAGAATTAAAGGGATGGCCTTTAAGAGTTAAGAGATGGCCAATATCCTAATTAAGGGAGATATATATATATATATATATATATATATATATATATATAATAGTTGGGAAAATAGGTAAAATAGTTAACTATCTGGGGGATAGTTACTTTTCCTTACCCAGTTAACTAACTGGGGAAACAGTTAAGATAGTTGAGTGAACCAGTCGAGACTGGGTTCTCAGCTGGCAGGATAGGGAGTTAGAGGAGGAGAAAGCCAGAACTTGCCTAAGGACAGTGTTTGGAGATAGTTTGGAAAGTGTCTTGAAGAGAGAAGGGAAACAAATAGAAGAAATAATAAAGGAACAACTTAGAGAGCCTCTGGACTGGTTCTGTATCTGATACTGTCAGTTAGTCAGCTACACAGCTGAAAACTGACAATTGATCCACTGTGAGATACACCATTGTAAAGTTATCCATGACTGAGTTTCAGTCATACATTTCAACATCCATCCCTTCACCAGTGCACGTTTCTTGTTACCAATGTCCCCAGTGTCCCTCCTGACATCATTATTCCCCAATCCTCATGTCTGCATATGGCAGACACTTTTCTTCTCACTCTCTCTCTCTCTTTCATTGATTTTTTTAAAATTATGCGCAGAGACTAAGCAGGAAGGAGTACTTATGGGCATGTATCTGGTAAGATGGTGATAAAAGATGCTGGAACTTTGCATCCTTTTCCCTTTTCTATTTCTTGAATCTCTGTGAGATACACAAATACAAAGCTGTTCATGGTTGAGTTTCAGTCATACAGTGTTCCGTCACCCATCACCCCACCGGTGTACATTTCCCACCATCAATGTCCCCAGCTTTCCTTCCTTCCCATGCACCCACCCTCCAGCTGCCTCTGTGGCAGACACTTTCTTTTCTTCTCTCTCTTTCCCTTTCCATCTTTCTCTCTGCCCTTTTGGGCATTACTGTTCACAATAAAGGCATTGAGAGGTTAGCATGTTTGTTCCTTTACCTACTTCCTATTTCAGCATATATTTCTTATCCAGAGTGATCATTTCCAACTATCTTTGACATAATGTTCTCTTCTCTATCTCAACTGCCTTCTCCCCAGCACTTGAGGTAGGCTTCCAACTATGGACCAGACTCCTGGACCTATATATATATATATATATATATATATATATATATACAATATATATTCATATATACATATTGCATTCCACAAATGAGTGCAGTCATTTGTGTCTGTCCATCTCCTGACTTATTTGACTCAGCATGATATTCTTCATGTCCATCCAGTTATAAGTGAATTTCATGACTTCATTTTTTTTTTGCTGACTGCATAGTATTTCATTGTGTAGATGCACTATAGTTTCTTTATTGTTCTTGGACATTTTGTTTGTTTCCAGATTCTCGCTATTGTGAATAGTGCTGCAATGAATATAAAAATATGGATTTTTTTCTGCAGTGTGCTTTTTGTGTCTCTGGGGTATATTCACAGAAATGGTATTGCTGGGTCATATATAACTTTCTACAGTCATTCTGAGACTATAATTCAACAGAGGGAAGTAGAATCAGTGTGAAGCAAAATCATTCTACAGGGGCTCATTTCTGGGGATGCTATTTACTTACATGGCAGTGATGCCATATTAAAAATTTGGTTCAACCCATTTTACTGGTTGCTTAATTTTGGCTTAGTCCAGTGAACTATCATGTGATTACTCCACTGTGCTGAAAAGTCTACCAGATTGCAGGAAGTTTGTGATATTTAATCGCTTTGTACAGATTCAGGCATTTTTTGGTAAAAATAATTGAACCACACAGTCAAATTTAAGTTTAGAGAGTTTAGAAATGATCTGGTAAGAAATTAAAAGGGTCATTCCTGGAGTGAGTTGATTCCTTGTTGCCTATTCAACCGATTTGAATAGTCTGTTTATGGCAGAACAGATGGTGGATCTTTGAGACAAAGGACTGTAGGAAAATAAAACATATGAAGTCTCTGTGTTTTAGTAGAGATTGACTATAAATATATATAACTTTGGGGGAGGGCCTTAAATGATTAAGTACTGATTAAAAATTTAGACAGTGTTAAAAGCAGAAGAGACCTGTTTAAAAAGTTTTAGGTCGTAGGGAGGAATCAGTAACGAGAAGTATTTTATTTATAAAATTTATAAAATAAGTAAAATTATTTTTTATTATTCACTGTGAAATCCACAGTTACAAAGTTGTTCATGATGGGGTTTCAGTGATACACTGTTCCAATACCCATCCAAATATAATTCTTTTCATCTATATTGAATGACTGATGACACTCTATTCATTGTACTTTTGCTCTGTGTTTATTGGAGATGATTTGAGGCATACATCTCTGTTCTATAACCTGAGTTAAATGTTTAATCTCTCTGTTTTTCCATTTCTATATACTCAATAAAGTCCACACAATCCTCATCCATGGCGAACAAAGCTAATATTTAATGGAATCTTTCCACTGTAGAAACCAACTTATTTTAATTGGCTTAAAATAATACTAAATGCTGAAAGCCAAGTACAAGACCTCTAGCCCTGCTGGTGTTTAAGATATCATACTTTTCATATTTTCTGGTCAGAGTCTCAGGCCCAATTCTGAAGAAGGGCCAAGTGTAAATAAATTCAAAGAGTTTAGGTCAGGATTTTGTCAATGTATATTATGTCTCATATAAGCCCTTATTATATAACTTCCTTCACTGGGTTTTTCAGAGTTCTTGTTTGTTGACATTTAGGGTGTGTCCAGAGAGTATATTTTTGTTTTATCCTACTCACCTAGGCAGAGTGCCCTGGGTATTAAAGGATCTGGTTAATGCTTCATGGTTTATTTTTTGTGGTTGTATATTTCCTACATTTTGTTCATGTTCCCTTGGACTTCTTAGGAAAATCTTGACAGCTCATTTTTATAAATCAATAAATAAGTAAGTAATACATCATGCATCAAAGGCCACCAGAAGCAGCACCACAGAGAGAATTATATTGTCCTAGTCACTTATCTGCTTATAATGATGATATCCTTGGACCCAAGGCTGAACTCATTTTTCATTAGAACTATTATATTCCATAAAAGATCAACAATTACAAACACTTTAGTAAAGATGATTAAAATTCAATAAGCTGCTTTCACAGGCTCAGAGTTTAGTTTTCTCATGTCTTCCTTTTTGGCCTGACTTCTTTCTTGTATTTCAGAATTTCCTTGTTTGACTTCCAAAACTACTCTGTTAATGTCTCCTAAACTCAGAGGCATAATTGAAGAAGAATGAAACTTGGAATTCTTGAATTTTTAATCAACTTTGCAGGAATCAGGTCTAGCTTAGGGAATTCCATCCAGAAACAAGCATACCTATCAGCCCACACACTCCAGATCAAACTTAAGAACCAAGAAGAGATAATACCACTTGCAAAGTCTGATCAAAGTTCCTTCGGGGAAGAAAGGAGAAAGTATTTTCTAGAAAATGTAATCTAGACTGTACTTTCTGTGTATGTGGAGATGCTTCTCCCTTTTGGCATGGTAGTGCCTGGCTCAGAAAGGACTGGCACAGAAAGGAATACCCATTGTTCATCAAATTTGTGAATAAATAAATGCAATTTGTTGTTTATGTTTTTGGAGGGGGCCATGCTCCTGGCTTTACACTCATGTATTAGTCCTGGTGGGGCTGATGAGATAATATATGTGGTACCAGGGACTGAACCCCAGGTCAGACACATGAAAGAAACACCCTTCCCACTGTGCTATCTCTTCTGGCTCTGAAATGCAATTTATTT
>JAJIBD010020709.1:0-11976 GCA_021461705.1 Cryptotis parvus | reverse complement strand
CATGATAAATCTTAGTGTTTGCTCAGTAGAAGTCATGCAGAGATACAAAAGCAGTGGGTGAGTAGCTTCAGCAGTATTTTTGGTTATATTACCTAAGGTTTGGAATAACTTACGGGGTGTGTGTGTGTGTGTGTGTGTGTTCGGTGTTCCATCATCACCAGTTAAAGAATGTCCAGTGGTGCAGTAGTCCAGTGGGTAGGGCATTTGCCTTGCATGAGCCGATCCGGGTTCGATCCCCGGCATCCCATACGGTCCCCGAGCACCGCCAGAAGTAATTCCTGAGTGCAGAGCCAGGAGTAACCCCTGAGCATAGACTCATGTGGCCCAAAAAAGCAAAAAAAAAAAAAAAGTCCAGTGGTTGGACCTCCCCAGCGATAGCACAGTGGGGAGGGCATTTTTTCTTGCATACAGCCGACTTGGGTTGCATCTCTGGCGTCCCATATGGTCCCGTGATCACCAGGGGTAATTCACCAGGTGAATCACCCTTGAGCATCACTGGGTGTCATGCAAAAAAAAAGTTCAATGCTGTGCTTGAAATTAGTTTCAGGCTTTATTACTATTTCAACTTAAGAGTTTGGCTCTCTTGGGCCCAGGGAGATGGTACAGAGAACTGGGCACATGCCTTGTAGTGGCACCATGTATGCTCCCCTGAGCCGTGCCTGCAGTGATCCCTGAGCACTGGTGGGTATCGCTTACCCCCCAGCCCCCCACAGAGGAATGTGGCTGTAAGGGCCTGAAGATTGTTCGCTGCTTAATTCTCAAGCCATGCGTGTGACCCCCTAGGATGATGCTGTCTCCCAGTATCACAGCTCTGGAGACCCCACACAGTGGTGGAGTGTCCCGGGTCGTCTTACTGCAGGGCCAGGTGCGGTCCCTGGGCCTCTTGAGCATGTGGCTTAGCATTGAATGTCTCATTGATGATGCAGCAGAACGGACACAAGCAAAATGCAGCTGCCCAGTGGAGCTGGAAGAATGTAGCGCCAAATTCAGTCTACAGTCAGGCCGCCCCAAGGGCTCCGGTCACCACGTTAAGCGCCTCCAGCCCGTGGCAGGAGGTGGAGGAACAGGTGCCGCAGCGAGCCGGCCAGGGAGGCTGTGCAGTGTGGGGCCGCCGGCTCTGGGGAGAGTGGGAGCGGGAGGCCAGAGGTGTCTTTCCTGATTGCTGCTCCCACTCGGCACCACCGCCCAGGCTGACCCTGCTGTGGAATGATCCTTGGCCGAGAAGCATCTTGGGGAGGGGAGATTGGGGTTCCCCCTCAAAACGAATTCCTGGTGTTTTTTCCCTTAAAAAGAAACAATCAGTGCCGAGCAGTAGGACAGTGCTTGTCCTGCCCACCACCAATGCAGCCCAGTCCCGGCATCCCTGGGGCTCCCGAGCCTTCCAGGAGTGACCCGTCAGCAGAAGGCCTGGAGTAAGCTTTTGAGCACCAGGTGTGGCCCCCTCCAAAGGAAAAACAAATGAGTTTGAGAGTCTTTCTGTGAATCTCACTTCCGGCTCTGGGATTTGAAGAAGAGCGTGTTTACAGGTGGAGTGGCACTGCCTATTTGCAGTTTAAAAGACTTCTCAAATTAGCACAGTGTTTCTTCACCCTCCGCTCATTCTGTTGGCCTCGTTCATTACTACTAAGTCATGTGTTGGTGTCTTGTTGGAAGTGGGCTACACGGTAATTGTATAACCTGTGCAAATGGGGGAAAGCCATTTTATTTGAATTTCAAATACAGTTTTTTTTTTGAGGGAACACCTGCGGTGGTGCATAGGACTCCACTTTGCATTCAGGGATCACGCCTGGTGGGGCTGACGGCACATATGGGATGCAAGGTGTCAAATCAGGCTCCCCTGCATCTGAGATCCAAGCCAGGGCTGTGTTTCTAGTGTCAAAATGCATGTATGGGGTGTGTGTGTGTGTGTGTGTATGTGTGTGTGTGTGTGTGTGTGTTTCCTATATGTAAATTCCTGTGTCTAACAGTTGGGTTGCAATCGCTGTAGTTTTCCAGGTGCAAAAGAAATTCAGGACTGCGGAAATAGAAAAAAGGCAGTTTGGTCGGGCGGTGGCGATTTCCAGGAACGGCGGGTGTGTCTACAGTGGCACAAGGTCACCGGTTCCCCCATATCCACCCTCTGACTCCAAGGTCGCTCATCCCAGCTGCCCCTTCCTCTCCCCGGATTTGAATCCACACAGCGGCCCCCACATGGAACAGATCAGGAGACACACTGAAAATCTCTGGCACCACACATGGTCCCTGGAGCATTGCGAGGCGTGATCCCTGAGCACAGTGTGGCCCAGTCCAGCCGCCTGTAGGTGAAGGCATCAGGAGCTCACAAAAAAAATGGTCCAAGGGCTAGGCGATAGCCCAGCGGGTAGGGTGTTTGCCTTGCACGGCCGGCCTATGCCGGCCTGGGTTCGATCCCTGGCATCCCATATGGTCCCCCCAAGCACTGCCAGGACTAACTCCTGAGCAAAAGAGCCAGGAGTAACTCCTGTGCATTGCTGGGTGTGACCCAAAAAGCAAAAAAAAAAAAAAAAAAAAAAAAAGTCCAAAACCAGAGGGATATATATATATATATATATATATATATATATATATTTTTTTTTTTTTTTCTTTTGGGTCACACTCAGCGCATGCTCAGGGGTTACCCCTGGCTCTGCACTCAGGAATCACTCCTATTAGTGCCTCGAATGACCATTTGAGATGCCAAGGATGTAACCCGGTGGGCCATGTGCAAGGCAAACGCCCTCTCCACTGTACTATTGCCCCAGCCTCGCCAGAGGGGTGAATTGATGCCCTAGCATTTGGAGGAGGGGACCGTGAGCCGAACAGGTAGCCCCTAAGATGTTAGGGAAAGCGCTTAACTCCCCACGGGGCGCAGCCCTTCTGGCATCATGATTTTAGTTCTCACGTCCAGAAGGGGATTATTCTGTATTTCTTTCTGCCCCTGAGCTTGTGATTTGCTGTAGCAGTAGGGAACCCAGGCTACATTGATACTCAAAGTCTGCGATACTGGGTCAGGTAGGCGTGTTTGCCTTGCACTCGGCCCATGCAGGTTTGATCCCCAGCACCCCAGATGGTCTCCTAAGCACCTAAGGAGTGATGCCTGAGTGCAGAGCCAGGAATAATCCCTGAGCATTGCCGGGTGTGGCCCAAACACCTATCTAAAAAAAAAAAAATTTTTTTTTGCTTTTTAAGCATTTTCTGTTTGACAAGCAGGGAAAAAAAACGTTACCAGTGTTCCATTTAAGCCTCTACACTTCTACAAAGCTGTTGAGCTGCATCCAGGTCATTGCTTTCCTTTCAGGCAGGCTCCTAACTCACTCCGTTGCTTTTTGGTTGCCCATAAACCAATGGGAATTTATTGGCTCCCAAACTGAACATCACAGGCACCAACAGCCACCAAGGACTCTGTTCCCATGCTTCTGGGGCTCTCTTGGCTCTGCCCATTATCAATATCATCATGGCCTGCACTTCCACATCTCAGGATGGCCTTTGGGACCATTGGGGCTCCGTGTTTTGAACAGCTCCAGAGTAAAATCTGGCTGCCCTACCTATTTTAGACTACAAAAAAAAAATTGTAGACCTGAGCGATGTACAATGGTTAGGCCATTTGCCTTGTACACAGCTGAACTGGGTTCAATCCCTGGCTTCCCATAGGGTTCTCCAAGCACCACAGGAGTAATTCCTAGGCATCGCCTGGTGAAACACAAAAAAAATATAGAGAGATATATAGATTTATATAATATACATATACACATGTATATACATATACAGTAAATTACCTTTATTTTTCCTTACAGTTTTGTTGTTTGTTTTGTCTGGCTTTTTGAGGGTCAACCCCTGCGATGCTCAGGGTTTATTCCTGACTGTGTACTCAGGAATTACTCTTAGTGGTGCTCAGGGGACCATATGGGATGCCAAGGATCCAACCTGGGTTGGCTGCATGCAAGGCAAATGCCCTACCCACTGGGCTGTCGCTTTTGGAACCCTCTAAGGTGAATGCTGTTTCTTGATGGTAATCCCCCATATAGTTCTTAAGTTATCTTTCTTGAATTCTTTTTTCTTTTGTTTTCTTCTACCTGATCCTTGAGCTTACTCATTTAATATTGGGCTCCTGCAGTTTGCAGTTTTTCTTGGGGTAGGGTACAGGGGCTGCACATCTCTCAGTGCTAAAGGCTTACTCCCGTCTCTGCACCCAGGGATCATTCCTGTGAGGGCTCGGAGGATCCTATGCACTAGGGATTGAACCCGGGTCAGCCGCAAGCAAGACCAGGGCTGATCGGCTACATAACTGCCCTGGCTTCTGTAATCTGCCTCTGAGCCCCTCTCTTGCATTTTTAGGTCAGCCATTAGATACTTAAGCTTAGAGATTTCTGTGTGAATTGTCCCAGTTGAAGTTCTCTTCGCCTAATTCCCTGGTTTCAGCCAGCGGCAGTAAGATTGTGGTGTGATGTTCTCGTCACGGAGTTGATTCAACTAATGTGCTTGGGGCTCTTCCCAAGCTTTTGTCTTCCTCGCTGTCAGTGCGTGCCCGTCTCCTCCCTCCTGGCTGGTTCTCCACAGGCGATGGGTGAGGCGAGTCCATGTGGTCCTGCGCGCAGAACTGGGGGGTTGTGATAGCAAGTGCCCGGCAGTGGCTCCTACAGCGTTTGCTCAAGACTGAATCAGAACCTTTTGAAGGTTACAGTGAGCACAGATTTTTGACTCAGGTCTAGTTCTCCATCCTGTGAAAATGCGTTTTTTAATTTGGGGACTTGGGAGCGGGTGCACGCCAGTGATGCCCGCGGTGCTCTTCCTGCCTCTGCTCAGGACCATGCCTGGGGACTGATCCCCTGGCACTGAAGTGCCAGGGATTGAACCCATACCAGACTTCCCGCACACAAATCTTGCCCCCGGCCAGAGTGATACAGCAGGTGGGGCTCCGACACATGGCTGACCCGGTTTCATCCCCCGCACTCCAGAAACGTCTCGAGCCCCACCAGGAATATGCCCTGATCACCACTAGGAGGGGCGCACAAAAACAGAAAGGAGAGCGGAGAGAGTATTGTAACTAGTATTGCTATGAAAACTAAACATGGTGTCAGGGTGGTTTGTCCACTCCAAGTTCCGAGTGCTTTATGATAAGTTGAGGTTGCAGGGCACAACCATCTGAATCTCCTGAGAAGTGTTGGAAACCCTTCCTGCAAACCGTTTTAAGTCTGCTTTGTTGCAGCATGGAGACAGACTGTAACCACCTGGAGCTGGGCGGCGTGTCAGGCTTTGAAGAAGGCTCTGAGCTGAATGGTTTTGAAGGGACCGGCGTGAAAGACATGAGGCTGGAGGCAGAGGCAGTGGTGAATGACGTCCTCTTCGCCGTCAACAACATGTCTGCCTCCAAAACCCTGCGCTGTGCAGACGAGGTGGCCTACATCAATGTGGGAGACCAGAGAGCGGAACAGATACTGCCTGGAACTCACAGAGGCCGGCCTTCGGGTGAGTCGCTCAGAGGAGCACTTCGGGCCTGGCCACTGGTTCTGCCATGGCCACCCAGGAAAGGTGGTGAGAAAGGACCTCTGAGAAGTAGCTGTCCAGACCATCTTAAAGAAACATTTTTCCAGGGCTGGAGCGATAGTCCAGTGGGTAGGGCGTTTCCCTTGCATGCGGCCGACCTGGGTTCGATCCCCAGCATCCCATATGGTCCCCCCGAGCACCGCCAGGAGGTAATTCCTGAGTGAAGAGCCAGGGTAACCTCTGAGCATTGCTGGGAGTGACCCAAAAAGAAAAAAAAAAAAAAAAAAAAAAAACACTTTTCCAAGGGAATTCATTCCTCCCCTCCACACACCCCTTTTTTTGGGGGTCACACCCGGCGATGTTCAGGGGTTACTCCTGGCTCTGCACTCAGGAATTACTCCTGGCGGTGCTCGGGGGACCATATGGGATGCTGGGGATCAAACCCGGGCCGGCACAGGCCGCCGCATGCAAGGCAAACGCCCTACCCGCTGGACTATCGCTCCGGCCCCAACACCCCTTTTATTTGGAATTTGGTCTACTCCCAGTATTGCTCATGGCTCACACCTGGCTCCATGCCAAGGGATCACTCCTGGCAGGACTCGGACCATTAGGAGTGCCAGGGATTGAACCTGGGTCTGCCACAGGCGAGGCAAGGGCTGTACCCACTGTGCTGTTGCTCCAGCCCCGGCATTGTTTTGTTTTCATCATTTCCACATGACTGTGGGTGGCTCACATGTAGCTGTGGCTTAATACAATCTGCAGTGCCCGTGTCAACGTTTTTAAGTCAGAGTGCTGGTTTTAGAAGAGTTGGAAGCAGTGTCTGGGGGCAGCTTTGCCGAGAGAGCACTTGCCGTGCACGCAGCCCACCCAGGTTCCATCCCTGCCACCACATATGGTCCCCAAAGCACAACCGGATATGGTTCAGAACAGACAGAAACACAAGTGGGACCTGGAGCACCTGCCGCTCAGTGGTCTAGAGCCTGCCTTGGGTGGGGAGGGGGGGGAAGCCGAAAGTCCAGACATTCCCAGCTCACCCTGCATTGCCCTGTGTGAGTGCGCCTCAGCATCACCACAGCTGTGCAGTCCCCAAGGTGCAGCCAGCAGGTGAGGGATTATGTGACCGGTACTCCGCCTCCCCAGTGCTGCGGTAATGGCACTCCGCCAGAGGACTCTCATGTCTCTCTCTGCTAAGAGCTGTTGCCCACGGCCTGAACTGCTGCACAGCGGGTGGGGTGCTTGCCTTACACTCAGCCGGCCTACTTCATCCCTGATGCATGATGCCACACCTGACTTGCTCAGTGCTTACTCCCTGGCAGTGCTCTAGGGACTATATGGGATGCCGGGAATCAAACCCAGGTTGGCCATGTATAAGCCGCTACTGGCTATCTAAAGATGGGCTCTGGTACCAACGTAGGGACTTAGGAATGAGTGGCTCGGATTTATCCCAGGGGGCCCAGTCTACTGTCTGGCTAGAACCATTCTCGTCTCTTTCCTTTCCTCCTCCTCAGTGGATAGAGTAATTTTAACAGGACAGGTCTTCAGGTCCATTGAGTATTGGAAGAGGGCAGTGGGGTTCATGAAACGGTCCAGGATGGGGTTTAGGTTGGGGTTTAGGTTTATGGGCTAATCTGGTCTATTTCTGGTCTTGATTGACCACCTGACAGGTCATCTGCTTGTAAGGCAAATGCCCGACCTGCTGTAGCCCCAAACTAATGCAGAATTAAAAGTAGCTTCTGGACCCAGAGAGGTAGTACAGCAAGCGAGACAAGAGGTGACTTGTCTTACACATGCCACCCCAGATTCATTTGATTCCAAGCACTGCTCATAGGGTCCCCCAAACCTCAGCAGGAGTCAGTCCCTGAGCATAGTCAGGTGTGGTCCAAAAAACAGTCACAAAATATATAGATAATTATATATGTGGACTTAAGTGAAGATTAAAATGAGGATTACGTAAATCAAACTTGTTGAGTTTTTTGCATTTGGAGTGTTTTTAGGGGAGTGGTGGTGGGAGGTTACGCCACACCCAGTGATGCTCAGGGCTTACTCCTGGCTCTGCATACAGGAGTCACTCCCAGCGGGCTTGGGGACTGTGTGGCATGTTGGGGACTGAACCTGGGTCGGCTGCGTGCAGGGCAAACACCTTACCTGCTGTGCTCTCTCTTCGCACCCCAAACTTCTTGAGTTTTAAGAAGAGCACTAGAAAGACACATTTTGCTGTATTATAAATTGCCTCTGTGTTATAAAAATGCTTTAGTAAAGATTTGTTGAAATATGTAAATAGTGGGGGCTGGAGCAATAGCACAGTGGGTAGGGCGTTTGCCTTGCATGCAGCCAACCCAGGTTCAATCCCCGGTGTCCCATATGGTTCCCCAAACATCACCAGGAGTAATTCCTGAGTGCAGAGCCAGGAATAACCCCTGAGCATTGCCGGGTGTGACCCCCAAAAAAGCAAAAAAAAAAAAGTGAAAATAGTATTGATGATGTTCCAGAACTTTCCCCCAAACATCAGCTTCCTGTCACGGTGGCCTTTCTCTCGTAGGTGGTAGGTTATGCTTTTGACCATGTGGACGATCACGCCCAGACGCCCTACCATGAGACCGTGTACTCCCTGCTGGACACACTCAGCCCTGCCTACCGGGAAGCGTTTGGAAATGCGCTTCTTCAAAGACTCGAAGCTTTGCAGAGGAACGAGCAGTCGTGACCGAGCTTGTCCTCTCGGAGGGGATGGCGGCTGCTACAAAACATTGACATAAGGCTGGAAATTTTCACCTCCGGCCAGTTTTGCATCAGTCACCGCGGAAAGTGCATCTTTGGTTTGTGTCTTGATCATTTCTTTCTCCAGATGTCAGCTATTGACTCTGAATGTGATTTGACTAATTAGTTGTCTTTTTAATTTCAAATTCATTAAGGGGCATTGCTGGAACACCATCTTTTAGACACATGAATTTCTTTCTATAGCTTCTGTCCATTCCAAAACCTGACCAGTATTTCATTCTATTACAGGGCTTCAATGCTGCCAGCACATTCTCTTATAGAGGAAAATCTAGATTTGCACAGTAATTCAGAAGTTGAAATGACCTAATTTCAAACTTGGATTCAGTTTGCTAAATCAGGGGGTTTACTACTACTACTAGCTTGAGCTGATTTTGTAGTAATTACTCTACTACTGGCCTTATTGGAAACAAATTATCAACTAGTTTTCCCTGCACAAATTTAAAATTCACTGCTTCTCTTAACCTATTTACTAATACGGACTGATAAAAATGAAATGATTACATATAACTTAGTATTAATGAAAAGCAGGTACTGAAGTAGTTCTGATTCCTTGTTTGCCATAGCCAGCCAACCACGAGGACAAACCGCTAGCAAATGAATGTAATAATCTTTCCAATATATTTAAGCACATAAGCAAATGTAAGAACAGGCTTCGTTCTTTTTTCTTATCAAAAAGCATCTTCAATATGTATGATTGAAAATGAAGACGATTCTGATTTCCTAGAAAACACTATTTTTGGCCTGTGTTGATTCTTATTCTGAATGTTTGTTTACATATGTACAGTATATATTCAGAAGGTATTTTTGCTTCAGCAGTTCTCTCTCTGATGTAGTGCTTTGGTATTCCCTGTAACCCCTCTCCTTCCCCCCCACAGATGTGCAGTGTTCTGTCTCAATGCTAAGTCTACAATGTCATGAGTGCATTGTATGGGTCTGAAACCAAAGGATGAATGAAGCATTCAGACACTTAATCTTTGAAAAAGGAAGACTGTGTATTTTGTATTTTCTTACAGGTATTAAACTTTATAGACGTAATAAACTATACCTTGCTGCTATGTGTTTTCAAGTACATATGGACTAAAGGACCTGGGGGTTGCTTTTGTCATAGTCTCCTAAAGCAGCAGTTGTAGAAATGTCGCGTTTGATTCCTGACTCTGCAAAAAGACGCACCTTCGTAAGTTGGTCATTTGCAGACTTTGTTTAATCATTATTAATAGTAGCCACTTTTAGGTTTGAAGATCATGTAGACCAGAGCAAAGTAATGTTCGGGCTGGGCCCCTCTTCGTTGTCCCACTCACAGGAGTGCTTTCATTGTTGATAAATGCACGCTCATTCTCAGCTTTCCAAACACTTAACTCTTTGGGCGATGAAGTCTTAACTTCAGGTTGAACTTTCTCACACTTAATCTCAGGCTGAATGTAAAGAATATTTGTAAAGTTTGAATAAAACTGTTCACTCATTTTGAGTTATGGAGAGAAATGACTGTATGTTTAATAATTGAAATCGTTGATTTTGTGATAAAAGATTGACTCTGAAAGCTTCAGCTTCTAGTTTTGAATTCCAGATTGTGACACTCTGATATAGGCGAAGTTGTTCTGTTTATTACTCTGAAAGAGGAAAGAGAAGACATTAGTAAAATGACAGATATCAAAACCTTTGTTCTGGACTGGGTATGGCTCAGGTAGAGTGCATGCCTTGATGTACAAAGCCCTGGGTTTGATCTGGGCATCACAGCCTGTCCCTCCTACAGCTTAGAAACAAAAAAAGTAGAAATGAAAACAGTGAAACCTGGGCCGAAGGGCAGTACAGCAGGTAGGGCTCTTGCCTTGCACACGGCCCCATATGATCCCCCGAGCACCAGTAAGATTCATGAGTGCAGAGTCAGGAGTAAGCTCTAAACCCCACCAGGCGTTGCCCAACAAATAATAAGACCTCCAGAGGCTGGATAGGTAGTACAGGTGGGCACTTGCCTTCCCTGTGGCTGACCTGGGTTTGTCCCTAGCACCCCAAAGGGTCCCCTGACCTCTTCAGGAGTGATTCCGGAGCACAGAGCCAGGAAAGAGCCCTGAAGACACCGCCATCTGTGGCCCAAAATCAAAAATATAGTTCACACTAGGGTAAATAAAATGGAATAAACAACATTATAAACCTTTTTTTTTTTTTTTTTTTTTTTTTGCTTTTTGGGTCACACCTGGCGATGCTCAGGGGTTACTCCTGGCTCTGCACTCAGAAATTACTCCTGGCGGTGCTCGGGAGACCATATGGGATGCCAGGGGATCGAACCCGGGCCGGCAGAGGCCGCGGCGTGCAAGGCAAACGCCCCTACCCGCTGGGCTATCGCTCCGGCCCCTATAAACCATTTTTGCCTAGATTATTTAAAAAAATTAGATACATCAAGCCTTGGTTTCACTTCCAAAAGGCTCATTTCTGATAGGGCTTGGACAACCATATGGGATGCTGGGGGTCGAGCCCAGGTTGGCCGCATGCAAGGCAAGCGCTCTACCCACTGTACTATCACCCCAGTAAAAAAGGGTGCTAGGAGGGGCCGGGGCGATAGCCCAGCAGGTAGGGCGTTTGCCTTGCATGCGGCCGGCCTATGCTGGATTCGATCCCTAGCATCCCATATGGTCCCCGAGCACCGCCAGGAGTAACCCCTGAGCATTGCCTGGTGTGACCCAAAAAGCAAAAAAAAAAAAAAGAAAGAAAATTGATTTTGAAAGAGGAAAGAAATAGCGTAGTAAAAGGGTGCTAGGGGTTGCATGGAGGGGAGGATTTGACAGAACACACGCGTTGCATCAGGAGGCCTGTATAGAATCATATATGTTCTATCCCCAGCATCATATATGTTCCCCCAAGCACTGTCAGGAGGGACCCTGGAATAGTCCCCGAAGTACTGCAGCCCGTGACCCAAAACAACCCCCCAAAAGATGCGTTTGTTGATAGAATCAGCTCTACCTCCTTTCATAACCTATCAGTGACATAACATACCTGCATAATACTGAATGCAGAATGAGGTATGCTAAAGGAACTGGCTGCTGTGCGTTTACTATACACGTGGCGCTGTTGTTGCGTAGATGCGGTGTGCGTATTTCAGCAGGCAACACTGCTGCTGATAATAGGGATTTAGACACTCATCCAAATACCAAAATGCAGCTTATTTGAACAAAACACTAAATTGGGCATTTTTTTTCTTTCAATTGTAATGGGATCCGCACCAAGAAGTGCTGAGGGTCAAATCTCTAAGTGGCAAGGCATGTATTCAACTTGAGTCACATCCTAGTTAACATTAAAAAATTGTTAATTCTTTTTGATTTGGGGCCACATGTGCCTGTGCTGGAAGAAGCGTCTCCTGGCAGTGGTACCAGAGTCAGCCCAGGGCTCAAAAAGCATGGCCTCAGCCCTTAGTCTCGCTGGCTCAAAACTTGGAGATATGATTTAAAAAAAAAGGGGGCGGGGAAATGCATGGAGCTGGGGGCAGTGGGACAGTTGGGGGCTGTGCTAGAATGGCTTGTGTCCGATGCGCTCTCATTTATTTACACACAGTACTGGTGGAGCAGGTATGGCTCAGCCTGAAATGTTTATATTTAAACAGGTCAGTGCTTAAAACTTGAAAGTAACGAGGATATTCCCAGATACGCTGCCACAGTCCGCTGCCCCCTGGCCCTGCGGTAAACTGACTGGCCACGCACAGTCGCATTTGGGAAGGTCAGGCGCTGAATC
>JAJIBD010020704.1:0-21350 GCA_021461705.1 Cryptotis parvus | reverse complement strand
AGAAGAAATTTTCTATGGTAACTAAGATTGTCATTTGTATTTAACCATGTTAATAAAGAATTAAATCAGAAGTGCATAAATAATAATTAAATTGGATTTGCATGAAAAATTGACAGCATTGGCAAAGCAAAGCTTTAAGCCTTCTAAGCTAATTCTTTATCGGTGGTGAGAACTGAAAACATAGAGTCCAACTAACTACTGCATGAGGCCTGTGAAATGATGAATTCTATGAAATTAGACTATAGGTGTTCTCCTGAAGGTACAAAATGCATTTTACATTTTTAATTTACCTTTCTTCCAGATTTCATTGTTATCAAAAGGCACCCTTTGAAAATCATTGGGCTAGTGAATAAAGAAAATGTTACTTTGGGGCCAGAGTAATCGTATAGCGTGTAGAGTGCCTGTCTTGCACATGCCCAACCTTAAGCACCATATGGTGTCTTGGGCCCACCAGGAATGATCCCTCAGTGCAGAAATGGGAATAAGTCCTGAGCATTATCAGGCATGTCACCCCCACCCCTGCCCAAAAAAGACAAAAATGCTAGTCCTTATTTACTATACAGAGTAGAACCCAAAGACTGTTACCTTCCATGCTAGACATATCACTTCCATGAGCATCTGTAGCTAAGAGGCTGGAAGAGAAGATTCCTAGTCACCCAAGACTGACATAGTAGGAGAAAAAGCACACACTAATGTTTCCCATATGGTCCCATACAACAACCAAGCACCACCAGAAGTGATTCTTGAGTGCAGAGCCAGGTGTAAGTCCCAAGAAATACCCAGTATGATCCCCCAAAAAACAAAAGCAGAAAAGAAACATGAATAACTGAAGCAATAGTGGACTTTGTAGAACGATGAGAAACTGTGGCTATAGTGGACCCAGGATTCAGTCAAGCCAAGTGAGGGGAAATTGCAAAGTGCTTTTTACTTTCTTGGTATGGAGGACTGAATGGATGAAGGCTAGGGATGACTCTCAGAGAGGGAATAGAGATGGGCTTCTGCAACCATCGCTGCAGAGTGGGAGGAAATGAAAAGTCAAGACTGGAGGTCTCCCTGCTCTGGGACAGGCTCAATGGACTGATACCCTTTTAAATTTCCTTTCTGCACTGAACTTTCCTGATGCGAGCACCACACCCTAAACATGACAGCCTCCTGGTAGCTGGCGGGTCTTATTGTTTTGGGGGTTTGTTTAGAAAGAGTCCCTTGCTCATAGTTTGCCAATGGACTAGGTCAGAGAAAAGGCTCAGCATGGAGAGTTGGTTACTAGGCAGCACAGGTGACAGAGAGCAAAGCTGCTATGTGTGATCATCAAAGTGAGGAGACAATCCAGAACAAACTGGTGATACATGTAATAATAAAGACTCCCGAATCCCAAATAACCACATTCCCGACTAATTAAAGGGTGAGTTAATGCAGCCCCTCCTCTAATTGATTAGACTCAAGAATCCAAGCATTTGAATTAAACCAAAGAAGTAGTATATTTCAGGAATAAAGGGCAGTGGCTGAAGGTACAACAACTAGGAACAAATGTTTGCACTCAGGTGGAAAATGAACTCAGAAAGCCCAAGTACAGTACGGCACAGCACAAAGTAGAAAGAGGATTTGTGTTTAAGCACCCCCATCAAGTACTTCCCCACTCCTTCCCTGGGCTAAGAGTTCTCTCATTAATGCACACCCTCCCTCCTTTAAAAGTGAAACATTAACAAGAGGGAGAGATGATCAGAGACAGAGAGAGAGACAGAGAGAGAAAGAGAGGAAACAGGGCTACCTGCTGTTGAGGCAGCCTGGGGGGTGGGTGGGAGGGGTAGGGTACATTGGTGGTGGAAATGGGGCAGTGGTGGAGGGATGGGTGCTGGAATACTGTATTACCAAGAACCAATTGTGAACACCTTTGTAATTGTATATCTCATAGTGGTATAATAAAAAATGTAAAAAATAAAAAATAACCCCCAAAAAAAAAAAAAGTGAAACATTAACTGGTAAGTGCTAATAATTTTTTGCTATTTTCTAATTCTATTTTTTTTTTTTTTTTTTTGCTTTTTTGGGTCACACCCGGCAATGCTCAGGGGTTACTCCTGGCAATGCTCGGGGACCATATGGGATGCCGGGGATCGAACCCAGGCGGCATAGGCCGGCCGCCTGCAAGGCAAAGGCCCTACCTGCTGGGCTATCACTCCGGCCCCATTTTTTGCTATTTTCATTTGGAATTTCTTCCCCAGTACTTGAGAGATGTATTAGCTGCAGCAAATTTGACAATCTTGACCTCAAAGGCTCTCCATCCAATACACCTTATTTTAAATGGTTTTTCTATCCAATACATTTTTTAACGTTCATTACCCTTCAGGTACTGGATTTACAATGGTGTTAACACTTACGGTTCCAGTGTACAGTTACCTCACCTCACCATCCCCAAAGTGTCCAATGTCCCCATTCAACACATTTTAAAAAGAGGAAAGGACGAGTGCCACAGACATCCTTGACATTTGTCCTTGCACCATGCTGACCCCTTGTACAAATAATTCCAAAAGAGAAAGCACAGATCCACGTTGTTTTTTACATCTAATACTTTGGGGAAATTTCAAAAATTTGATTTTTTTTGTATTTATGATGGCGATAAGGTTTGGCTAATGTGTTTGTGTTTTTTTTTTTGGGGGTCACAGCTGGCGATGCTCAGGGGTTACTCCTGCCTCTGCACTCAGGAATTGCTCCTGGCGATGCTCAGAGAACCACATGGGATGTCAGGGATTGAACCCGGGTCAGCCACATACAAGGCAAATACCCTACCCACTGTGCTATCTCTCTCTGGCCCCAATGGTTAATGTGTTTTGAAGTGGACATCTTAGCTCTATAATTCCAAAAGCCAAAAAATGGCTTATTCTTCCTTCAATGAATAAGAAATGAGCAGTAATAGGAAAAGAGTGGTCGTCCTAAAATAAATTCAAACCTAAGCTCATAGTATTTTGCTGTCAGAATGAAACACCCTTTTTCTTCCAATCCAGCATTTTCTTACATCTCTTAGGTATCCATTTTTCATTATCACTGCTACATCATATATTTAGAAACATGCTCATCTGAATTTGCTACCTCATCCAGATGTCAAAAAAACCCTCCTTAAAATACTGCACAAACGTAATCATTTTCCATGTCTGTGTTAGCAACAGCATGGTACTGCCTACTAAATTAAAACGCAAAAAGGTCACTCAAATGTTTCAGTAAATAGTGAGTAGGAATGAGGCCTTCTGAGAGAAAAAGGAAAGAATAAAGGGTCCAGGTGACCAGCCTCATGCTCGGTGCATTATAAATGAGTACTCCTACATAAAACCTTTTTATTTGATAGGAGATTTTTATCAGTCAGTAATATCATGAAGAGACCAGGCATGTCAGAGGCCCGCCAAACTTGCAGTGGGAATGGGATTAAAGACAAAGAGTGAGTTTAGAATCACTACAATATGGGTCTAGAGAGAGATTTATAGCAGAAGGGTGCTTACCTTGCATGTGGTTTGATCCCCAGTACCCCATATGGTCCCAAGAGTAATCCCTAATATAGAGTCAGACGTAAGTCCTGCACATTCTCAGGTGTAGCTCAAAAACAACAAAATAGCCATTCTAGTATACTCATCTTTTTAGGTATTTAGATCTAAGATACTGGCATCGGAGTGTCGGGCATAGACAGAGAGAGAGATGTATTTCTTCCGTTACATATTTCCCACATCAAAGCAAGAATATGTTTTTCCAAATATTTTCACTGGTGGCTTTTCACTCATTTTGGAGACAGCGGAGTTAATGCCTAATTCTTGTTTAAAATGCCCAATGTAATTCAAATAAAATTTGTTTCATTGCCAGGTATCACAGGCTTCCCTTATTGATACCTTCAATTATCACCACTTCCCAGGAGCTAAGACTGCCACTGCAAGGCTGCAATCCAGCAATTAAAGTCTCCAGAAATCCTAGGCCAGTGATTTAAAGTCCCAGGAGAATTAACATCTCAACAGTCCCAATACAAAGAGGGCAATCAGTTTGTATTCTTTTCTCTATGCCTCTAGGGAGATGAAACCCTTCAAACTTACCCCAAACCTCTGTAGCAGGATTTCTTGTACTGCAGAGGCTTAAAAGCAGAAAAAACACATTTTCCTGACTCCCTCCTAGTGAAGGTTTCAGTATGATCAAGTCTCTACCAGGGATTCACCCACAGGAGGAAGAACGTAGAATTCAAGGAATGAAGAAGTCAATCTTGTGAGGGATATTGACAATTCTCGCAAGCAATTGGAAGGCACTTGGTTTGTCCAGAGAACAATGTGGGAAGTTCATTGTGTTGCTGACTCCCAACAGAAATGACCTTTCTACTAGAAATGCCCTCCAGTCTAGGGAGCAGTTTTGCTGATCGAGTAACTTCCGAACCAGATTCTCCGTTCAAATCCAACCTGCTGTAGGAGCAAAAGAGCAGCGGGCAGGGATTTGCCTTGCAAGTAGCCAACCCAGGGTTTGATTTCAGGCATCCCTTTTTGGTCCCCCAAATACTGCCAGGAGTAATTCCTGAGTGCAGAGCCAGGAGGAACCTCTGACCATTGCCAGGTATGACCCAAAAAAGAAAAAAAAAACCAGCCTGCTGAGATTCCATAAAGTAATTCCTGTTACCAGTTCTTTCCAGCAAAATATGCCATAGTCACTCCAAATTTCAAATTTCAGTGGAATATGAAAAAACTTTTTTTTCTGCTCTTGAATCTGCAGGGTAAAAGACAGAGGAGGCAGACTTGGGGTTGGCATTTTTATGTGCATCTGTGACCAACTGCACTTCAACTTGCCCCATATCTCTGGGGTCACGCTGGCTAATGGCTCCAACTAGAATGAGCTAGGCCTGCACCATCTGTCTCTCATCTTCCTCCATATGTTCTCTTGTAGAAGACAGAAGAGCAAGAACAGAATTGCATATATGTGAATGATCTTTAGAGCTTCTGTATGCATCACGTCTACTGACATTTCCCTGATCAAAAACAAATACAGACCCCTGGTCAGTGTCAGAAATCAGAAGATATTCTTTTAATGAGAAAAACTACAAAGTCGTGTCTCTAAACCTATGGACAAATTTGAGTCAAGAAACACTATCAAATAAACCCTTTTGCTCAAACTAGGCAGAGAGAATTTGGGGTTTTCAACTATGAAATTTGACTCACACAGTCAAATTGCTTGACAATCAAAGGTTAAAAAACTCACACAAGTGGCAAACCAGGAAAAAAAATTGGAAAAATACATTGTTTTCCAGGCAAATAGAGTGATTAAGAATGCAACGACTGACCTATAATCATCTTCAGTCTGCTGCTGCCCTCCCCTTTCTTGTTTTCCTTTCATTATCCTGCTGTTGTCTGTCCCCTGACCTTTTCTCATTAGAGTATAAAGAAGCACAATGACAGATACCTACTAATATGCACATTGACAATTTCTGAAAAAAATATCAGCACTAGTTAACTGAAGATACCTCTGAAGGGATAAAAGGATCTAGGCTGGAAAGCAGACTGAATCACCCCATGCTCTTTTATGGCCATTTTTTTCTTACAGTATCACTGTACTATTTTTTTCATTAGAAATTAAGCCCGAAAAAATTTGACAAATATGGAAGGTTATATAGACAAATGGTGAAACAAAATTCATGTGTCATCATTGCCTTTACCTTTCCTCCGTGTGATGAAGCTGAGCATAGCCAGTTACCCAAACTCAAGAATGGAATTACTGGATTCAAATTCATTAGCATAAATCATAAGAGTGCAAATAACTTTTTTGAGTTAGTAAGTCGAGGATGAAGAGACAAATTTACTTCACATCATTCCAGATAATTTATGTAGATATTCCTTCCACCTTCAGAGAAATGGACCAAGGGCTGGAAAAGAGTGGGCCCAATAAACAGAGAGTGATGCAGTGTAACTGTCTATGTGGTGATTGTGGGTGGAACTGTTCTCCCAAAAAAGAACAGTATGAAGCCCGGTCTAATCATGAGAAAAGCACCAGACAAATCCTACTTGAGGAACACATGAGTAGCATGTGGCGAAGCTTTCTCACAAATATCCAGATCAGGGCTGGAATGATAGTCTAGCAGGTAGGGTGTTTGCCTTCCACATGGCTGAACTAGGTTTGATCCTCAGCATCCCATCTTGTTCCCCAGCACCACCAGGAGTAATTTCTGAGTGCAGAGCCACAAGTTATCCCCGAACATCTCCAGGTGTGACCCAAAAAGTCAAAAATAAATAAAAACTATCCAGATCAGCCTAAACAAAAGAATCAAGTCAAGAGAAGAATAAGGAGGTGCTTTCCATCTCCTTTTTCCAAGGATTGCTTTAGCTATCTGTGGAGGTTTACTGTTCCATATGAATTTCAGGTGTGTTTGATCAATTTTTAAAATAATGTCATGGGTATCTGTATAATGTTGTAGGGAGTATTGCCATTTTGACAATGTTGATCTTCCCAATCCATGAGCAGGGAATATGTTTCCATTTTCTCATGTCCTCTTTTACCTCTTTAGGTAGTGTTTTATAGTTTTTCTTGTACAGTTCCTTTACATTCTTAGTTAAGCTGATTCTGAGGTACTTAATAACCCCCTCAGTATAAACTACAATTCATGCAAGAGAGTGAGGTTCAGAGCAAGTGACAGGGAGAAAGAGAGAGAGAGAGAGAGAGAGAGAGAGAGAGAGAGAAAGTACCTGCCAGAGGCAGGTGGGCTGAGGGGAGGGAAACTGGGTACATTGATAGTAGGAAACATGCACTGGTGAGGGATGGATGCTGGAGCACTCTATGACAGAAACCCAATCATGAATAGTTTTGTAATTATCTATCTCACAATAATATTTTATGTATTATATATTATATTAATATAATAATATATAACTATAATAATAAACATTATATAATGCCATCTCTGTAGGGTGGGGCTCTGACAAGCCAGGCTTGAGATCAGTTTTTCTCTCTTGGGTGGAGCTCTGATAAGCTGTGGAGTCCAGATGATGAAAATGGCTGCCAATATGGTACGGCATTTCCTCTGGATTCTTCCAAGGCTATATTGGGATGGCAGGCCCAGGCCAGAAGTCACCCTCCCTCCCGGATGCCTCATGATCAGTGGAGCTTAGGGAGTCCAATGGGGAGAGCAAGTAGCAGCTTTGCCCTGTGTATCTGTGTCTCTGGTTCAAGCTCTGACACACTGGGCTTGAGATCGGCTTTCTCTCTTGGGTGGAGCTCTGACAAACTGTGGAGTCCAGATGATGAAAATGGCTGCTAACATGGTGCGGGGTTCCTCTGGATTCTTCCAAGGCTCTATTGGATGGAGGGCCCGGCTGGAAGTTGCCCTCCCTCCCCGGACGTCTCATGATGAGTGGAGAACAGGGAGCGCAATGGGGAGAGCTGTTGATGTTAAATATGCCTTTCTTTATAGGCAGTCCATAAAAGTAGAAACTAGCTCTTTATTTTACAGCTGATTCACCACCATCCGCTTTGCTGATGACATCATTCTAATAACACCAAACATTAGCCAATCAGCACAAATGCTGGCTGACTTTGACCATGAATGTGGAAGGTAGGTCTACAACTGAATCTCAATAAAACAATGTTCATGAAAAACGAACTAGTTCCAGATGCTCCATTCACTCTCAATGGAACAAGCATCTCTGAATGCAGCAGTTATGTGTACCTAGATCGAGAACTCAACATGATGAATGACCTAACACCTGAGCTGCATAGGAGTAAGAGAGCGGCATGGAACGCCTTCAAGAGCATCGAAGAAATAGCTAAAAGGACAACGAACCTCTGGCTCCAGACACATCTCATTGACTCCGCCCTTCTCCCTGCATTAACATACACCTCAGAGACCTGGGCCCTACGAAAGCAGGATGAGAACACTAGGGTCTACCAAAGAGGAATCGAAAGAGCTAGGCTTGGAATCCTCAAGCCTCACTCCAAGTGAGAGGGAATCCGGAGTTCTGACCTCCGTCAACCATCCAGAGTCAGGGACGCTGTCTAGTTTGCCAAGGCATCGAAAATCAGATGGGCTGGACATGTAATGAGACTTGGGAGATGACTGCTGGACTAAAGCCGTTCCGACTGGATCCCATAGGACATCAAAAAGATCACATGGCTGCCTACCTACAAGATGGTCAGACTTCTTCTTCAAGATCCTGAACAAACAGTTTGAGGCTCTTCATATTCCTGGAGGAAGCAGATGCCATTGGGCTACACTGGCGTGTGACAGGGACAAATGGAAATGTTACTGGTGCCCATCGAGCAATGGAATGTCAAGGATCAGGTGATTATATAAATTATATAATCATTTTTTAAAAGAGGAGGCTAAGGAGATAATGTGATTAAACATAGAATGGGACAACAAAACAGGAAAAGTGTGTTAGGTACAAATTAAGAAAACATGAAAAAGTGGACTTTTGGCCATGATACTATATCCATATATATTCATTAACTGTAACAACTATACCAGACTGATGTAAGTTCTCAATAATGGGGAAATTAGGTGTTGTATATGGAAACTAACTTCACAATATTTCTGTAAATTCAAACTGTTCTGCAAAATAGTGTTGACTTAAAATCCACCATTAATTCTGGGAAATGAGTTACAAAAAATCAATCAGTGAATGAATGGGTGGGCACTGTAAGGGGCTACTAATGATACTATCAAAGCACCTAATCAGGCTCATACACATTTCAAACTGGGGCACGTTGTTTTTGTGTAGTTCAGTGAACAAACATTAAAAAAGTCTAGAGCTCGGTAATAGCTGTTTGAAAAGGAGCTTTGGGATGAATAAAAAGCTACCCTGATCTTCATAATAACTGTAGACTGCAAGCTTCCTATACACTTGAGGCAGTCTTTTAATTTAGGCAACAAGCAGGAAGACTGTTTTTTGCCTTCAGATTGGAGACTAGGCTATCTCTGAGAATAAGGTTTTTTGTTTGTTTTAAGTAATGCTAGTGCATATACTCAATGGTCCTACCTTATCCAATTCCTTTTCCCCATCCAAGAAAGCCCTAGCCTGCACTGGAGGTTTACATTTGCTTTGTAGTTAATCACATATGGATCTTCTTGACTTATGAGGAATGAGGTTACTCCCCTACATCATAGCTCAAAATCTTGAGAGTTGCAAAATGTATTTAAGGGGCTAGGCGATAGCACACAGGCAAGGCAATTTTGCCTGACCCAGGTTAGTCTGGCATTGCATATGGTCCCTTGAGAACTGCTAGGAATATATTCCTGAGTGCAGAGCCAGGAGTAACCCCTGAGCACTGACTGATGTGGCCAAACAACAACAACAGCAACAAAAGGATTTAACAACACCTAATCTAGTCTAGCTCATCATAGCTTAGTTCAGCCAACCTTAAATGTTCTCAGAACACATGCATTGGCCTACAAGTAGGCAAAAGCACATAATAAAAGTCCATTTAATCACAAAATATTGAGTAACTTATGCAATTTATTGGATTCTGTGCTGAAAGTCAATAACAGTCTGGAGACTATCAACTGTTTACCCTCAGGATTGGGCTTGCTGTTATGACCCTATACCATTTAGAAAGGAAGCCTCAGTTTCCCCTTGCCCATGAGACAAAAAAGCTACAGTTCTTCTCTTCCGATGTCCCATCTTTTCCCCATCAACCTGACACAGATTCTACCCCCAAGGTTCAGTCTCAGCATTCCCAGGCTTACCAAGAACATGAAACTCTGCCCTGGAATCTCGGATGACAGGGAAACTAAGGTAACTGGTAGTTAAGCTTGGAGAATTTCCCCCCTTGCCACTGAAGAAGGAAGCAACAGTTTTCCCTTGCCACCTTTCCCCATTGACCTGACCTATTTCATTCCCAAAGTCCTGGCCCTGCTCCCAGAGATTTCCAGGACCATAAAACTCTGTCCTGGAGTCTATGCTGACAGGGGAGACTAAGATAAGGGACAAAATTGTCCAGAAATATTTAGACCAGCTAGACATTGTAATTTTATGACATCTTTTGTCAGCACTGGCCAGCTGATAACGGATGTCAGGAGCCCTTAAAAGGTCATCACAAAATCCCTTTTAACTTAGTCTTAAAATCCCTTTTAACTTAGAAGGTCCCACTTGGGGACCTTCTTCTCTTTATCTTCTACTTTACAATAAACTTTTCTGCTTTCCAACTCTGAAGCTTAGCATCTTTGTTTTTCAATATTTTCATTATTGAAAATATTGAAGAACCTGGGAATCAAGAACAAGCAGAGACCGCCCCGTCACCACTTCTGCCTCACCTGTATCAACTCGAGACTGCTAAATTACATATTGCCTTTTTGAGAATGCTAAATTTCATATTGCTAGACCAGAAAGTAAAAAAGACAAATTTTGACTTCTAAATAAAGTATCTACTAAGCCCAGAGCATTTCTGCACTAAACTAAAACTATTATAAGCCACATAATTATAATCATTAGAGGGTCTGTATAATTCTTTTTATTTTTCTAGTATTGTTTTTGAGCTTTTACGAAATTTCTGGTCAAGTACATTAGAATCTTCAGTGATTTTAGTTTACATGAATTCTTCTATTTCTGTTAGGCACCTACGTTCTTGCATATAACAGCAGCTAATTTATTTTATTCTATTGTAAAATAATACTATCATTTTAAAATCTCCTCCCCCAACAATGAGATGATTCCAGCAGTTTTATACTATGAACCATGTTGCTATGGACATTCCTAAGGAGAGCTCCCTGGTTCCAGTATTTTAACTAGAAATAGAAATATTGATATACAAATGTTCTTTAAAAACTGTATAAGACAGTTTTCCAAAATGAGTTTAACTGAGTTTGCATTCCAGTCAACAAAATATGCGAATTCCTATTGGTGTGTGTCCACATAAAAATGCGACACTATCAGGGGCCAGAGCAGACAGTACAGCGGGTAAGGCCCTTGCCTTGCATGGGTTTAATCCCTGTCACCCCATATGGTTGCCTGAGCACTGGCAGGAGCAATTCCTGAATGCAGAGCCAGGATAATCCCTGAGCGTCATTGTGTCCCAAAAAACCAAAACAAAAGCGACAACTATCAAATTTCATAATCTTTAAAACCTTTGTACACCAAGGACAGCACACTGGTTCATCATATAAGAGTGTGTCAGTATGTGTTGAAATTTCATCAGTACTGCTTAATTCAAGGTTATACTACAGCATGACTTAGGTTGTGCTGAGAAAGTGGGTTCTGACAAAAGGGCATGCATTGCAATTAATTAGTTTTAGGAAGGGATTCCAGGAGTTCCGCAAGGAAAGAGGAAAAGAGAAAAATCAATATAAGAGTGCATTTTTCAGTTGAGTCGCAACTGCAGGCAATTAGGGCTTAATCCTTCTTAGACCTCAGAATCTCTGAGAAGTGGGCGACACGAAAATATATTTAAGGGGGCCAGAGAGATAGTACAATCAGTAAGGTGTATCCCTTGCATATGACCTACCGGGTTCAATCCCTGGTACCACATGTGGTCCCCAAGCCTCACCAGGAGTGATCCTGAGCACAGATCCGATAGGGCTGGAAAGATAGTACAGTGGGTAGGGCACTTGCATAGCATGCAGCTGATCAGGGTTTGATCACCAGCATCCCATATGGTTCCCCAAGCACTGCCAGGATTAACTCCTGAGTGCAGAGCCAGGAATAACCCCCTGAACATTGCCAGGTATAGCTCCCCCAAACAAATTAAAGTTAAATTTTATTATTTATATTTTATTATTCCACCATGAGATAGACAATTACAAAGCTGTTCATGATTGGGTTTCAGTCATAGTGTCCCAGCACCCATCCCTCCACCAGTGCATATTTCCCACCACCAATGTCCCCAGATTCCTCCCCCTCCCTAGATGCCTCTATGGCAAGCATAAAGTTAAATTTTTTTTTCAAACTTCAGCAACTTTATTCAAAGTGTGGGTAGCCCCCTCCCCCCACCCCTGCCCTCCTCCGCCAGCTGCTGGCGGGTCTTGCAGGTGGGCAATCCGTGCTTCCTGCAGCACGAGAGAGCATAAAGTTAAATTTTTAAGTGAAAAAATAGTAGAGCAATATGTTCAAGGGAGAGGCAAGGATGCCTGGAAAGGAGCTGGGACAGTAAGGATACTGCCACAGGCCCAAATTGCCTCTGCCTTTATGCTGACAACTTCAGTGCCAGCTGTATCCAGGCTCTAGCTACTGTGCCTGGAAAAGCCTGGGGCTGGGGGTGTAATAAATCCCCAGCCATGTCAACTCTCTTCAAGGCTTTCTACAGGGACTAGAGAGAGAGCACAGCAGGTGGGGTGTTTGCCTTATATGTGGTCGTGCCGGGTTCAATCCCCCCAGCACTCCATATGGCCCCCAGGCCCACCAGGAGCGATCCCCGACCACTGAGTCAGAAGTAAGCCCTGAGTATTGCTGGGCATGACTCAAAAAACAAAAATAACTTTTTTCTTTAAAAAGGCTTCAGGGCCAGAGCAAAAGTACAGGGGATAGAGGCGTTTGTCTTGCATGCTGCCAACCGAGGTTCCATCCCTGACATCCCATAGCACCGCTCTGTGTTCCCCAAGCACCGCCAGGAGTAATTGCAGAGCGAGGAGTAACCACTGAGCATTGCTAGGTGTGACCCAAAAAACGACAGATAGATAGATAGATAGATAGATAGATAGATAGATAGATAGATAGATAGATAGATAGATAGATAGATAGATAGATAGATAGATAGATAGATAGATAGATAGATAGATAGATAGATAGATAGATAGATAGATAAGAAATAATTTAAAAAGGTTTATCTACAAATCTCAGGCAATATAATTATATATTCTGGCAGAAATCAGTCATAGGATCATTATCTTTGTCTAAGAGACACAGCACAATAGGCTTCAGTGGATGCATCACCACCAGGAATAACAACACTGGATTCTGCACTAAAGAAAAACATAAGAAGGGCCAGAGCAATAATCCATTGGGGATGGTGTTTGCCTTGCATGCGGCTGTCCTGGGTTCAATTGCCTGGCATTCCACATAGTCCCCTGAGCAACACCAGGAGTAATTCCTGAGTGTAGAGCCAGGACTAACCCCTGAGCATTGCTGGGTTTGAGTCAAAAAAGCAAAAAAAGAAAAAGATGAAAAGAAAAATGTAAAAAAGGGTATTGTACAGCTAGAAATTTTCTCCACAGTAGCCATTTAATCTAGAGTAAAAAAAATTTTTTAATTTTGTTTGTTTTGTTTTAAAAGCCACACCCTGTGGTAATCAGGGGTTATTTCTGTCTCTACACTCAAGAATCACTCCTAGCAAGATCCCAGGACTCTATGGGATGTGGGAGAGAGACCTTGGGTAGGTGCGCAAGGCAAGATTCCTACCTGCTGTACTCTCTCTCAGCCCCTGGAAAAAATTTTTACCAGAAGTTATTTCAGAGCACAGTCAGGAACAAGCCCCAAACACATTTGGTTGTGGCCCAAAAACCAACAAGCAGCAGTATGCCCTTAGGAAGTTGTTATGAGAATTAACTGAAAGGATGCAAATAAAATTGCATGGTGCCTGGTGTGGAAAAAATTATTAGTAAATGTTAGCTGGTATTAATTTACTCTGTGAATCATCCTCAGGCCTGGCATTGAGTACAACTTCAGAGAATTGATTTTATCAGTGTCCCTGCATTTATCAGGGTTGAAGGTGCTAGAGGCTGACTCACAGAAAGGTTAGAGTGGGAGTTTAGTAAATTACAATAAGAAAGACAACTTTCAGAAAGACCAGCTTGTTCTCTCCTGAACACTTAGCTTGATTTGCTGAGCGAGAAATCAGGATAAACAGAATGTGCTACCTGATTCTAATGTTTAAAGTCTTTGGACGTTGGCAGTCTTGTTGCCACAGCTGAACTTGTCTGATCTGGGAGGAATCATATAATCAAGCTGAAAATCATGTGCCACTTGTTTTCCTATTGTTCATCATTTGCTCAAGCGGGCGCCAGTAACATCTCCGTTCATTGGGAATGAGGCCCATTATTATCACTGTTTTTGGCATATCAAATACATCACGGGTAGCTTGCCAAGCTCTGCTGTGGCTCTGGGTTCATCAAGTTGAAAATATGACAGGTCAATTATTTCCCCTGAACAGTGATGGTAAACTACAACAATACCCACTAGGAATATGGGGAGCCTTGAGGGTCAAAAAAAAACCCTTCTTTATGACATCAGCTATTTTATTTTGGATAGAGGACCTATGCTAGCATAACTTGGGAAAGTAATAAGGAGGATATTTTGGTAAGAGCCAACTTTGGGAGGCCAGAGGGATAGTCCAGTGGGTAGGGCATTTGCCTTGCACACAGTGGACCCGGGTTCAATCCCTGGTATCCCATATGGTCCACTGAGCAGTTCCAGGAGTAACTCCCTGAGTGCAGAGCTAGGAGTAAGCCTTGAACATCACTGGGTGTGACCCAAAGAGTTTAAAAAAAAGAAGAGCCAGCTTTTATTGCTTTATTGCTGGAAGGGGTGTGTGCACAACTGACAATGCTCAAGAGTTACTCCTGACTGCACTCAGAATTAGTCCTGACAGTGCACAGGAATATGGGATATGGGATGCCAGGAATCGTACCCGATCACCCCAGTTTAGGGCACTTCCCTTGAGTGCAACCAACCTAAGCTAAATCCCAGGTATTGCCAGCCCATATGAGGAAGGAAGAAAGGAACACCTATACATTTTTTGTCCCAATTAATAGGAACCACAGCTCTGTGCTGATAAAAGCAGGAGAAAAAGTGTGCCTTGACCCTGAGCAGCACACTCTGCTGGCTGTGGAATTTACAGTAAACATCAGTGCTGAGAAAAGAAGCTGTGCCCTGACCCTGAGCAGGATAAAGGAACTTTGGGCCCCATGTGAACTGTATCTTGCTCTCTCCCCTTTTGATATGAGTGTAACTGTATTTTGTTTTATTATGTCTCATTAGGATATGGGCAAATTTTTTGTTTTTTATATAAACCTAAGTAAAAGGTTGCTAATCTTGCAAGATTTTAATTGAAACTTTGGAATGGAGCTGTTGAATATAAATGCAAGCTTGGATTCTGACTCATTTGTCAGTTTGGTTTAGAATCCATGACCTATTGTGATAATGATAAAATAAATCTATGTCCTATGTCGGGACAGTTGGGGTCCCCAACAATACTGGGAAAGGAGTTCCCTTCTGTTGGAGGACAGGTTTAGCTAATCTGGGAGTTTTGTTGTTTTGCTCACTCCCAGCTTAATCTATTTAAGCCAAGTTTCATTCTAATGAGACCTCTCTTCTATGTAAACACTGCTAGAGGGTGTGGCAGTTACAGATGTCACCTTGACTGAATAACTTCTTATTTATACATCTACTAAGACTTCTATGTTTTCTAGATTGGGCACTGCTCCTCTTTTTATACCCACTGCACCCAGCGTGGGACAGTTAGAATTTACCAGGAGACTACCACCCTGGCTATGCTGAGACTATAGGAAGACTATAGGAAGGATCATACTAGTTTGCTCTAAGCAGGTGAGTGTGACCCTTTCAGTACACGAGAACAAGATACTCAGAATCACCCTGGTGCAGATAATAATAAGGACCTTGTGGGTACCATCTAGATTACATGAAGCTCATGAAGTTAAGATGTAGTACTTTATACCAGCCCCCTCTCTCTCCAGTGTTTTACATAAGAGATAATCTTGGGATTAGTCCTTGGCAGTAACCTTTGTTTATACCTGCAATAGCGTGTGGCACTACACTCTGTTTAGAGTTCTTTGTTGACATGACCCTCCCTGTCACAAATCGGATTACTTTGGTGTATATAAGGGGACTGACTTGAGGCCCCTTCACCTTTTGGCTTTTGGCCTTTTTTAGCTTTCGGCAGGCTCTGCCACCCCAGCAGAGCCTCACAACAAGCCAGACAACACCCCCACCTGATTCCATGGGGGCTGCCGTTTTCTACATCCAGACTTCTTTCTTGTCACAACTCCACCCAGCAGACCAGTCTATCACAGCCCGATCATCGACACCCACCCTGCAGCAGCTTTTTCAATCCAGAACAGGTATGCTGAACCAGAGACTCTCAGATGTGGGGGCAGAGCTGCTACTTGCTCTCCCTGTGCCCAGTTGTTCATGAGGCTCCTGGAAGGCATGGCAGGTTCTAGCCCTGGCCTGCCACCCCAGCAGAGCCTCACAACAAGCCAGATGACCCCCCTACTCCATGGGTGCCACCATTTTCCACATCCGACTTCCCTCTCGTCACAACTCCACCCAGCAGACCAGACTATCACAGTCCAGCTCGCACGGCCACTAGCAGCCACGTGGTTTATCAATAATTGCTTTATTTAGAGGTGACTACAAGAGTATGCCACCCACACGGCAAGCCTGGCAAGCTGCTCGTGGTCGTATTTGATATGCCAAATACCAGTAACATTTATATTAGGTCATTCCCATGACCTAATATAATGGTTTGAGGCTCTTTATGTTCCTGGAGCAAGCGAATGCCTTTGGGTTCTACTAGCATGAGACAGGACATATGGAGATATTACTGGTGCCCGCTCTAGCAAATAGATGATCAACGGGAAGATAGTGATACTGATAGTGATAGTTTTCGGCTTTTGGTTCCTCAGCTTTCAGCTTTTGGCTCCTCGGCCTTTAGCTTTTGGCTTTTGGCTCTTTGGCCTTTTGCATCTTCTTCTGGGTAGGACTCATATCAGGTGAGATCCTTTCTCTTTGGTGGGAGACTTAGGCTCTTTTTGTATGGTCTAAGGTCGGGCCAGAGCTAGAGTTTGTTTATTATATTGGATTGCTGTGGAAGAGCTTCTGTACTATTAAAAGCCTTTTTTGGAACTGCACTGGACTCGTGAGTTCTCATCTGCTCCCCCGGTGTCCTCGGATGTAGAAGAGAACTGCCCTGACACTGTCAGGGACCCGCAGCGCCCACGACACCCTTCTATCTCCAAAGCCAGTGGGGAATGGGTAAAAACTCAGGAATCTGGTGCAGTTCTAAAAGATTTTACTATCACTAGTTCTGATGTACAATCCAAGAACAGGAAGAACCCCAGACTCTGGGTTCCCGCTGGGCCCTGGACATGAATACACCAAGATGGCTGCCACCATGTGTTGAAGCCCAACAGAGAACGGAGAGGACAGAGAGGAAAACACCAAGGGAAGACAAAATGGCAAAAAGGCCCCTCTTTTTTTAAAAAAAAATTAATATTTTTATACCACCGTGAGATAGACAATCACAAAGATGTTCATATTTGGGTTACATCTTACAGTATTCCAGCACCCATCCCTCCACCAGTGCCCATTTCCCACCACCAACGTCCCGGATTCCCTCCCGATCGCCCCTAGCCTGCCTCTATGGCAGGTTTATTATCTCTTTCCTTTCTCTATCTCTCTTTCTCTCTTCCTTCTCTTACACATTGTGGATTGCAATACATATATTTAGAGGTTAGCATGTGTATCTTACTGCCTGTATTTAATGCTCAGCTTTAGGATGGTATTAGCACTTTAGACAATTATTAGCACTCTGTTCCCTTCTCTGACTTACCTAACCTCTGACTACCACATGTTTGTGTAATTTTCGCCTTTGATAAACTTCCTGATCCATGTTTCACCTGACCTTGGATATTGGTATCATAATATGTTTTTCCTAGCTTCTTTTATAGTCTGAAACCCACCAAAATCTTCCAGCCCAGACTATCATGGGTTGGACTATCTAGAGATGTAGCCAGGAAAATTACCCTTTTGAAATGTAGATCTTTAGGTGGGCTTTTGGCTCAAGCTTCACAAAAGCCAGAGCTGATTTCCAGAGGCAAAATCTCCCTAGCAAAGAGAGGAGGGGCTGCATCTCTGAACCAGAAAGCAGTTCAGAATGTAATTTGTAGGAAATGGCATTAATATTTTTTACCATGAATATATAGCTAGCAGATCCCAGACTCTGGATCCCACTAAGGTCCAAAATCCATCAGAATAATTCACTTTGGCATTACCTTTAAAGTCAGAGACACGTTACTTTGCCCAGAGGCGCACTGGCATGTCTCTGAACCAAGAGAATTGATTACATTATGGTTGATCCAAAGTAGCCAAGTACTCTTGGGATATCTACGTGTATGTCCCACACGGGACCTGTGGAAACAGAATATTGATCTGGGGCAAGCAAAATTCATGATAAACATATTTATGCCGTATAAAATTATGGCAGTTCAATTCTGCCCGAGCTCCCATTGTGTCTGCTCTGGAGATTCCCCAAAGGCAGGGAACAGCTCTCCACATAAGCTAAGTGTAGCTGGAGCCGAGCTCCCATTGTGTCTGCTCTGGAGATTCCCCAAAAGCAGGGACCAGCTCTCCACAAAAGTGTAGCTGGAGGCTAAGGCTCAGTAGGGCGTGTCACCCAATAGTCCTACACCCCTTCTGTGTCCCTGCTATTTCACTGAGTTCTGATGAACTCAGAAATGACATTATATGCATATATAATCAATTCCATGAACAGAGTTCATTTTTTTAATTTTAGGCACCATGATTTACAATACTATTAATGATAAGATTTCATGTTCATATTTCAACAGCAAACCCTCCACCAGAGTAAACGCAGTTGTTTTTTAAAGAGTTTGTTTTTTGAGTCATACCCTGCAGTGCTCAAGGGGCTTACTTCTGGTGCTGCACTCAGGGATCATTCCTGATATACTTGGGGAATGATATAAGGTACTAGAGATTCAACCCAGCCACATGCAAAGCCTTACCTGCTGTACTATCTCTCTGGCCCCCTAAACTTTGTAGGTCAATTCTCAGTTTCTCTTGCCTTTGGCATTTGTGATTCCCTTACCATATAAGACATCATTCTGTATCTGTTCCTCTCCTTTTTTATCCCTTTCCTTCTAACTTCAGTCAGCATGACACGTTCCAGATGTATCCACGTAACAACAAATTGCATGATTTTGTCTTTCATTATAGCTGATCAGTGTGTACCGTTGGTTGATTATATACCTTCTATGTATTATTGGGCTGACCATAACCTTTCTCTATATTATTGGCTTAACCATATACCTTCTGTTGACAGTATTTCTCTAAACAAGATGCAATTAAAAGTAGAAAATACAATGTGGTATAAGACCAAAACAGTATTAAGCTTTGACATTAAAGTTGATGTTTAGTCTTGGCTTCAGCATTAATAATACATTTTTTATGATCACTTTATTTTTTTTCTGGGACATACAGCTCAAAATGACTCATAATCTACCCTCTCTCCCTACAGTCATGACTTTTGCCATGTAACTTTTTGTTCCTGAGCAAAGTATGTGACTTGCCTTGGTGAGCAGAATAAAGTAGAAGAGGCGATAATTCTCAGGTAGCCTGTATTTTTCCTTTTGCTGCCCCATCAACATGAGTGCATGGTTGTGTGAGTAGTTTGCTGTAGGCTGAGTCCAGGCATACCAGTTTCTCTAACCAAGAGAGGGCATAGAGCTGGGATGCTTAAACTTTTTCAACCTATAAACACTTTTTTTTTTTTGCTTTTTGGGTCACACCCGGCGATGCTCAGGGGTTTCTCCTGGCTCTGCACTCAGGAATAACTCCTGGCGGTGCTCGGGGACCATATGGGATGCCAGGGATTGAACCTGGGCCGGCATGGGACGGCGCGTGCAAGGCAAACGCCCTACCCGCAGGGCTATCGCTCCGCCCCTCGACCTATAAACACTTCTTGAATCTCACCATGCAACACTGCACATTTGATGTTGAATTAATTTTTGTTCTCCGAATTCAGAATTTTATTATTGTTGCCAAGTGTCTTATGACACAATCAATTATATGACCCCTCCCCCAAGAGGTTATGACTCACAGTTTAAGAAGTGTTGCTCTAGATCAGTCTAGAAGCAAGTAACTCCAATACATATGAGCAATCCCAGACAACATCAGCTAAACAACACACAAATATCCCTAGATACAGAACCATAAATACTCATCAGATATTATTCGGGGTTCATAGTTGTTATTAGTATGGCAATAGATACCTAAGCAGCATCAGTATGGCAATAAATATCTAAACCACACCTATGTATCTGATATATAGGTTTGTTAAAAAGGTTAAATGAGGGGGGGCAATTAGTACAGGGGTAAGGCATTTGCCTTGTACATGGGCGAACCTTGGTTTGATCCCTGGAATCCCACATGGTCCCCCGAGCAACGCCAGGAGTAATTCCTGAGCGCAGAGCCAGGAGTAACCTCTGAGCATTGATGGGTGTGACCCAAAAAAGCAACAAAAAAGTTAAATGACATACCATAGGAATAATGAATAACAACACAGATATATACATAAAAACAAATCTATATAGATATCTTTATAGATCTTGACTTTTAGAAACATAATCACGGGACTAGAGAGGTACCAGGGGCAGAGCACTTGCCTTATATGTAGTCAAACCAGATGTGATCCCTAGCACCCCATATGGCCCCCCCAAACTTACCAAGTCTGATCCCTGAGCACAGAGCAGGGAGTATGCCCTGATCAAAGTCAGATATAGACCAAAATAAATAAGTAAAACATAGCCATATTCTGAGATCGCAGGTCACTACACTAAAACTTTGGATGTTTCTTAAACCATTTGATCACATTCACAGTCCATCCATTGTTTTAGTGACAGAAGTAAATAAAACATTCACAGAGTATATATGCCACAGATTGACCTCTCAAAGAACAGGCAGAACACTCTTCCATCTTCAATTATTTGGAAAGAGGGCTATGTTCACTGTTGGTCTCGTGTAGAAATAAAAATGTGGGGCCGGAGCGATAGTCCAGCGGGTAGGGCGTTTGCCTTGCATGGGGCCGGCCCATGCCGGCCTGGGTTCAACTCCCGGCATCCCATATGGTCCCCCAAGCACACTCAGGAGTAATTCCTGAGTGCAGAGAGAGGAGAAACCCCTGAGCATTGGCGGGTGTGACCCAACCCCCAAAAATAAAAGCAAAAAAAATGTGATTTAATTAGAATTTGAAATTAATGTGTTTTGAGAAAGTTGCAGTTGCTCTTGAGACTGTACAATCTCTAGACAACTAATCCTTCAATATTTATATACAAGAAACAAGCAACCCATCTTGTAAAATCATCTTTGAGCTAATGTAAGAGCAAGCTGCAGTTTAGCTCCTTGACTGAAGAAATATAGATAGAAAATGGGCTACTACATAGCCTCTGTCTCCACTCACTTCCATCTACATAAAGATTGAAAGGGACCTCAATGCTTCATTTACTCCCATTCCCTTGTCCTTCGTCTTGTGAGCAGAAAAGGCTATTAAATTTGGCAAATGAAAACATTCACCAACCCTCAGGGATGAAGACAGCAAAATTCACAGATAACCTAACTTGAAATAATAATGCAATGAACTAGAATAACCTCTATAACATAAAATCT
>JAJIBD010020701.1:0-13373 GCA_021461705.1 Cryptotis parvus | reverse complement strand
TTGCATTTGAGGAACAAAATTCTCTTCCTGTGTCCGGCTGTGTTTAGGACTTACTCCTAGCTCTGTGCTCAGGGATCACTCCTAGTGGTGCTTGGGGGAACCTGTGTGCACCAGGAATTTAACCACAGATAAGGCAAGCACTTTCACCCCCTGCAACTTCTCTTGAGTCTAGGAATTTTTTTTTACCCTTACACAAAAGACCATAGGAATCCACACTGCTTGAGACTCTGTGGAGTGGACCTCTGAACTTGCAGGTGGAAAGGACATTGCATTGTTTCATCCATTTCTTACCTGTTGGGATGACGACAAGGAGCAGGTGGTTCTCTGAAGCAGTGGCGTAGGTAACTGCTTCAGACCCAGGTGACTGAAGTGAGGCTAGCTGTTCCCACCCCAGCCAGAGAACCTTCGTCGTGAAACTGCCCCTTTATTGCATTAGGGACATGCGGGTTTGTGCTTTCAGGGTCCGGTGACATTCTCAGATGTGGTCATAGACTTCTCTCCGGAGGAGTGGGCCTGTCTGGACCCCGCCCAGAGGGACCTGTACTGGGAGGTGATGCTGGAGAACTACAGTAGCTTGGTCTCCCTGGGTGAGTCGTCTGCCCGTGACATGGATTCTCCCGGGCATTCAGGGTTACCTTTCAGGGGCCAGGTGATGACACTATTGTTAGCATAGTACCTAAACTACAAGTTTTAAGCCGCCTTTTCCAGGGATGTGGCTCAGTAGCACCATGTGAGGCCCTGGGTTTGATCACCAGCACTGCAAAAAAAAAAAAAGAAATGTGTGTGATCAAGTTAATTCAGAAAGATTCTTTTAAGGCATTGTTTTTCATCTTATGAGAGTGAAAAAAAAACTGTGTCTTTGGTGTTTTAGGTATTTTTTTTTTTTCCCGGGAGGTTTTTGTGGGTTTTATTTGAGTTTTTGTTTTGTTTTGTTTCTTGCCTTTTGAGTCACACCTCCCCCCGGGGTGGCCTGGTTCTCCGGCAACAATGGGGTGGGGGGGGGAGTGGGGGTTGGGGGTTTTGGGGGGGGGGGCGAAAAAAAACCCCCCCCGGGCTCCCCCCGCCCTGCAGTGCTTACTTCTGACTCTGCACTCAGGAATCACTTCTGCCAAGTTCAAGGACTGTATGGGGTGCTGGGAGTGAACCTGAATCAGTGACACGGAAGAAAAGCTCCCCTACCTACTGTACTATTGCTTCATTCTCAGCCGTTTGACTTTTAACTTAAAATTCTACATATTCAGTCTGTCCACACATAGTATTGGAGAAAAGGGCCTCATACACTCAAAAGTCTGTACTCTGCCACTGAATTACATCATTACCCTACTATCTTCCGGATTTTTTTTTTTTTTTTTTTTTGCTTTTTGTGTCACACCCTGGTGATGTTCAGAGGTTACTCCTGGATCTGCACTCAGGAATTACTCCTGGCAGTGCTCGGAGGACCATATGGGATGCTGAGGATCAAACTCCAGTCAACCGCATGCAAGGCAAACGCCCTCCCCTCCATGCTGTCACTCCGGTTCCCCCATTGATTCTGAGTATTCAGTCCTTGATCCAGAATTACTTTCAGTCATACTACTTTTCATCATCTATTTTTTTTCTTTTTGGGTCACACCCGGCAATGCTCAGGGGTTACTCCTGGCTCTGCCTCAGGAATTACTCCTGGCGGTGCTTAGTGGGACCATATGGGATGCCAGGGAATGAACCTGGGTCGGCCGCGTGCAAGGCAAACGCCCTACCCGGCTGGACTATCGCTCGGCCCCCTCATCATAATTTTTTGAGATTTACCCCTCTGATTTCTTTTGCTTAAGTGCTAACAGCAAATAGTAAGGCCTGCAGTACCCTGTGGTTTTGAGATTAGCTGTCCCCAATGTTTCATTATTTAAATATTATGGTGCCAGTCATAGAATCTATGTTTTCTATATTGTTAACTATCGTTTTACTGATCACACCATATTGTGCTGCGGCCCACCAGGGTCACACAAGCCGTGTTCAGGGACCTTAAGATCCCAGGGACCAAGATTAAAGCCTCACACATGTAAGTTTTATTGTCTGTCTCTTGAACAACATTCCTGGCCCTGGCATTTACATTTGAACCAGATCCCTACAGATCCCTAGGTGATCTTTTACTACAGCAGTTTTTTTTTTTGTGTGTGTGTGCCTTTTCTTGGGTGGCAGGGGGAGATCACACCTGGTGATGCTTAGGGGTTTCTCCTGGCTCTGCACTCAGGAATTGCTCCTGGCAGTGCTCTGGGACCATATTGGCTGCCAGGGATTGAACCCACGTCGGCAGCATGCAAAGCAAATGCTCTACCCGCCGGACTATCGTTCCGGCCCCACAGTTGTATTTCTACTGAAGTCTCTGGATTCTGGCAGGTTTTTTCTTAAAAGGAAACAAAATACGGTATTTTTTTTTCCTTTAGATTTGGAGTCATCATATGAGACCAAGAATTTACCTATAGAAAAGAGCATTTATGAAAGAAAATTTCCAAAAGAAAACTCAAATGGAAAAAGTAAATCTCTTGGCTTTAACTGGATGTGTGAAGGTGAGTTTGAAGGACTGCAGGGCACTCAAGAGGGATATTTCAATCAAACAATAATTGACTGTGGGAAAGTTCCCACTTACAGAGAAAATATATCTGGAAGGCCCCAACAGAGACTTCACAGTAGGGAGAATTCCTTTGAATGCAAGGAGTGTGGAAAGGCCTTCAGTCGTGGCTACCAACTCACCCAGCACCAGAAAATTCATACTGGGGAGAAGCCCTATGAATGTAAGGAATGTAAGAAGGCCTTCCGTTGGGGTAATCAGCTTACTCAGCATCAAAAGATCCATACTGGAGAGAAACCTTATGAATGTAAAGACTGTGGGAAGGCCTTTCGGGTGGAGCTCCAGCCTCGCCATTCATAAGAGGATTCATACGGGCGAGAAGCCCTACGAGTGCAAAGACTGTGGAAAGGCCTTCCAGGCGCGGTGATGAGCTCACTCAGCACCAGAGATTCCATACTGGTGAGAAAGATTATGAATGCGAAGACTGTGGGAAGACCTTCAGCCGTGTGTATAAATTAATTCAGCATAAGAGAATTCATAGTGGCGAGAAGCCCTATGAATGTAAAGACTGTGGAAAGGCCTTCATTTGCGGCTCAAGCCTCATTCAGCACAAAAGAATCCACACTGGAGAGAAGCCCTATGAGTGTCGAGAGTGTGGGAAGGCCTTTACTGCGTGTCAATTACCTCACTCAGCATCAGAAAATTCATACCGGTGAGAAGCCTCATGAATGTAAGGAGTGTGGGAAGGCCTTTCGCTGGGGTTCAAGCCTTGTTAAGCATGAGAGAATCCACACAGGTGAAAAGCCATATAAATGTTCGGAATGTGGGAAGGCCTTTAACTGTGGTTATCACCTGACTCAGCACGAGAGAATTCACACTGGTGAGACACCATATAAGTGTAAGGTGTGTGGGAAGGCCTTTATTTATGGGTCGAGCCTTGTTAAACACGAAAGGATTCATACAGGGGAGAAGCCCTATGCGTGTACAGAATGTGGAAAGGCCTTTGGCCATGGCCATCAGCTTACACAGCATCAGAAAATTCATATGGGTGGGAAACCCTCTGGAAGCAAAGAGCGCGAATGACACATGATCACACAAACCACTTTAGGGACTATCAGAGATCACATGTTGAAAAGGTTTTTGAATACAAAGAATGTACAGAGGTTTCTCTGTGCCATTAGTCAAGAGAAGCTTGTGATGAAATTTGACACGAGAAAGCCCTCATTAGTCTATATCAGAATTGTGCTGAAGGTGAATTTGGAGGTTTAAGCTCTCTTTTTTTTTTATCATGATCACAACTTTGCACAGACAGTTCTTTTTCTCATAGGTTAGTCTAATCAGAACCTTCTAGTACCTCCAGGCTTTTTCACAATTCTTATGCATTCTGGAGAATAGTTGCCAATGCCAGTCGGGGACCCTCGTGATGGCACATACCCCACCTCTTATCAGCACCCAACCTCCTTACTCCCGTGAGTCACTTGGCAGAGTTACCTGGTAGCCCCGTGCATCGTTTGTGAAATGGAGGTAAGCACTTCCCCAATACTGCAGTGTGGGACTCAGAAGAATTTGATACATATAAATTCCTGACAGTATATTGGGAATATGTGTAAACTTAATAAATATTAACTGTGGTGGTATTTATCCGTACTCTTGGTATTGTTATTAGTGAATTTACCACAAAAAAAGTGGGTACAGTGAATTTAGAAAGACAAACCTGTAAAAGAACATAGGCGTTTGGGCTGTGGGATATACAATTTCTTAGTATAGAAACTTGTCGGGGGCTGGAGCAATAGTCCAGTGGGTAGGGTGTTTGTCTTGCATGCGGCCGGCCGGTGCCGGCCCGGGTTCGATTTCCACCATCCCATATGGTCCCCCGAGCACCGCCAGGAGTAATTCCTGAGTGCAGAGCCCAGAGAAATCCCTGAGCATGCGCGGGTGTGACCCAAAAAAAAAAAAAAAGAAACTTATCGAGCCACTGGGGTCCCCAACAATATCAGGAAACAAGTTCCCTTCTACCTCCGAGATTGTCAGGGAATAGATGAAAACTCAAGAGTCCAGCACAGTTCCAAAAGGCTTTTACTAATTACCAGTAAAACAAGCTCTGCTGCTGCAGTCCAAGATAATGGGATGCCCCAGACCTCTAGCTCTTGGTGCGAACTTAGACCATGCACTCAGACCCAAGTCTCCCACCAAAGTGGATCCCCATACCTCAAGTCAGTCCCCTTTTCTATCCATCCAAAAGTAATCCTATCTTCAGGGAGGGTAATGTCAACAAAGAGCAATGAATCAGCTTCTAGGTGAAGAAATAGGGTTGTAGCACACTTGTTTCAGGTCTAAACAAATGATCATGCCAGAGACTAGTCCCTTTCTCAGGAATTACCCTTTTTTTTTTTTTTTTTTTTTTTGCTTTTTTGGGTCACACCCTGAGACACTCAGGGGTTACTCCTGGCTTTCACTTAGGAATTACTCCTGGTAGAGCTTGGGGGACCATATGGGACGCCAGGATTGAACCTGGGTTGGCCCCATGCAAGTTAAACACCCTACCTGCTGTGCTATCACTCCAGCCCCTCAGAGATTATCTCTTATGTCAAAACACTGAGAGAGAGGGAGTGCTGGTATAAACACGTCTCAATGGATGTATACTCGTGGGGAGAAACACATCATAATTTCATGGGCTTCATGCAATCTAGATGGTACCCACAAGGTCCATCTATTTTCTGTTCTGCACCAAGGTGATTCTGAGTGTCTTATCCCTCTGTTTACTGAAAGTGTCATGCTCACCTGCTTGAGGGCAAAGTAGTATGAACCTTCCTTCAACCTAAGAGGATAGTCTCAACGTAGCCAGGGTGGTGGTCTCCTGGTAAATTCTAACTGAGCCACGCTGGGACCAGTGGGTATTAAGAGGAATTGTGCCCAGTCTAGATAGCATTGAAATCATAGTAGAAATAATAGTAATATTGGGCCGGAGCGATAGCCCAGTGGGTAGGGCGTTTGCCTTGGGACGCAGCCGGCCTGTGCCGGCGGGTTCGATCCCCGGCATCCCATATGGTCCCCTGAGCACCGCCAGGAGTAATTCCTGAGTGCAGAGCCAGGAGTAGCCCCCTGAGCATTGCCGGGTGTGACCCAAAAGGCAAAAAAAAAAAAAAATAAATAAAAAAAATAGTAATATTTCAGAAGTTACTGATTCAGAGTCACAATGACTCTTGTAACATCAGTGTCTACACAGAAAAGAGATCTCATGAGCATGAACCCTGGCTTAAGAACATGCAGTAGCTTAAACTATAAGTAGATTAAACAGCAAAGTTCCAAAGCTTGCTAGGCCTCATCATCCGAAGGAAACTCACTAAACAAAGTATGTTTTTCTTTAGAAGCAAAAAGGCAAGTTTTCAGTGTTTTCTTTCCGTGTTTTTCATTGTTTTCTTTCCCTTTTATTGTTTTTGTAGCATATCTTCATGATTTAGGAACTAGGAACTACTTCTGAGTCAGTGTTGAGGAACTCTGCCACTTGGTGCTCGGGGCACCCATTAGAGCTGGGGCTCCCTGCACACAGTGCCCACACTCCTGCCTGCACCCCACTCCCACAAAACACAAATTATTATTAGTCAAATTACAACAATAACATGAAGATTTTTTTTTTTTTTTTTTTTTTTGGGTCACACCCGGCGATGCTCAGGGGTTTCTCCTGGCTCTGCACTCAGGAGTTACTGCTGGCGGTGCTCGGGGACCATATGGGATGCCGGGATCGAACCCGGGCCAGCATGGGCGGCCGGTGCAAGGCAAAGCGCCTCTACCCGCTGGGCTATCGCCCGCCCCCCCCCCCCCAAGATTTTTTTTTTTAATGACTAGAAGATACACCATAAGATTAGATTCACGTGGGGCCGGAGCCCATACAAGAGCCCATACAAGGCACAGTTCATACACGGAGGCCCAGGATGGTCCCCAGCACTGCATGGTCCCTGAGCAACACTGGTATGACCCAGAACCAAAAATCGAAATAGAACTATTGGGGCCAGAGCGATAGCCCAGCGGGTATGGCGTTTGCCTTGCACGTGGCCAGCCTATCGGCCCAGGTTCGATCCCCAGTGTCCCATATGGTTCCCTGAGCATTGCCGGGTGTGACCCAAAAAAGAAAAAAAAAAAAAAAAAAACAAACTAACCAAGTAATGGAATGGAGGGGCTTGAATAAGCACTTAACAAGATCACCAGTGGCTAGTGGAAAATACATCGAGCGTCTTCTCACCTCCCGGGGGATTTTTTTTTCCTTTTTTTTTTTTTTCTTTTTGGGTCACACCCAGCGATGCTCAGGGGTTATTCTTGGCTCTGCACTCAGGAATTACTCCTGGCGGTGCTCGGGGACCATATGGGATGCCAGGGATCAAACTCGGGTTGGCGGCATGCAAGGCAAACGCCCTCCCCGCTATGCTGTCGCTCTGGCCCCAACTCTGGGGATTTGTCCTGGGAGAAAGGCCTGGAGTTCAGGGACTGAGAGGGCAGTGTCACTTGAATGGATCCAGATTCTCTGAGAACAGTAGAATGAAAGGAAGGAATTGCTTGTAGGGAGGCACTGCTACCCGTGGTGGAAATCTGAAGCTAGAGATTGGGAGAGGACCAGATCCACAGCACTGTGTGGAAAGCGAGGAGGCAGGCCAGAGCAATGGTACAGCGAGGAGGGCATTTGCCTTGCATGCGGCTAACCTGGATTCAATCCCCAGCATCCCATAAGGTCCCCCGAGCACCACCCGGGTAATTCTGAGTGCAGAGACAGGAGTAGCCTCTGGATATGACCCCAAAAAGGAGAAGTTTTTTTTTTTAAAAAAAAGGTAGATTCTGCCACGATCTGACAGGATGCACACAGCATCCACTTCCTCTGGTTAACGGGTCCATTCGAGGGGTGTTTTCAGGACCTGAGGCTGGCGGCTGAGTGTCTTGCTCCAGACCGCATATATTCAAAGTATGTGGCAAACCCTAAAGAAAATGAGGTGAGGGAGGTGGGAAAGCGCATCTTAGGGGAACAGAGTGCGAGCAGCTGGGTGCCAGCACCCACGTCTTCTGCAGAAAGGGACTCACTGAGCACCGTCCAGATGCCCAGCTGTGTCCAGGTGCCCACAGTCATCTGCATCATGGGGTACACGTTTATAAAGATGTTCCGCAGTGGGGTGGCTGGCAAAACAGGCTCTTGTGGGAGGAAGGAAGGGAGGGAGGGAGGGAGGGGAGGCAATCGGCACTGCTAAAAATAATTCCTGGTGTGTTAGTCGAGATCAGGATCGGCATGGACAGAGACAAGACCACAACAAGATGCAAAGACAAAGGAATTTGGGGGCCGGAGCGATAGTCCAGCGGGTAGGGTGTTTGCCTTGCACACGGCCGACCCGGGTTCGATCCCCAGCATGGTCCCCTGAGCACCGCCAGAAGTAATTCCTGAGTGAAGAACCAGGAATAACCCCTGAGCATTGCAAGGTGTGGCCCAAAAAGGAAAAAAAAAAAAAAAGACAGGAATTTATTTCTAGCTAGCAAGCGCCCCGATGCTCTAACTCAGAAATCTTTTATACATTAGAGTTCCCGATGCTCTAACTCAGAAATCTTTTATACATTAGAGTTCCGTGCTCTAACTCAATCTTTATACATTAGGTCGTGCTCTCCAGTTATACATTAGAGTTTTGGGTTTTACAAGCAGGACACAGTTTGGGGCTTCGCAGGAAATACCATCAGGGTTATCTTTGGTTGGTTAATTCCTCACTATTTCAACTTCTCTAATTGCTTCAGCCTTTCACCCCTTGTTTCAGGAGGCTTTCTTGCTGCTGTCTAACTTAGTCCAGGGGAATCTGCAGTAAAGAGTCGGGGCTCATTTTCAGGTGATTGGTAACCAGGGCCTAGCTCTTCCCTGCAGCCTGTCATGGCGGAGCTCCTGTTCTCATGCTCCGCTCTCACAAGGGCAGAACCAGAGTATCGCTGGTGTGGACAAAACAAAGCAGGGAAGGGAAGAGAGAGAGACAGAGACACAGAGAGCTGAGATTTGAAGGACAAACACTGAATTTGCCCATTCCCCCACCCTCATACACTGTCTTGTCAGGAAGCTTAGTTTTGGTTAGTGCCAGGAGACCAGGCCGAGAGTCTGCTCCCAGCCCTGCTCACCAACCCACTCTGCAGACAGACAAGTCGATCCCTCTCTATTTTCCTGAATCCTTCTGGCATCCCCTGAGGAGACCAGCAGTAAGGTGACCCCTGTAGATAAAGCTCGAAGGTTCCTGGAAGTAAAAACTGACCTGTGGGGCCACCGCGATAAGACAGCAGGTATGGCCATTTGCTTCGCATGCGGATGACCTAGATTTGATCCCCCAGCATCCCATATGGTCTCCTGAGCACTGCCAGGAGTAACCCCTGAATGCGGCTAGTGTGTCGCAAAACAGAAGATCTAGAAAAATGGATCTTTTACTGTGAGCCAGGAATCTTGTACTGTGAAGCACCAACAGTGTGGGTAGTTGGGGTGTGCTGAGGGGAGCCTGAAGCCCCATGCCCATCTCCTGCAGAAGAGGGCGCCAACAATTACCAGATTGACGTAGCCAGCCAGGAAGTGTGGGCCAGCAAGGTGGAGGCAGAGGGACTGGACTCAGTCCAGACCCAGGAGCAGGAAGGGACTGATGGGCCTAAGAGTGTGTGTGCGTGCGTGATTACAGTGTCTTAGGTCAAACATAAAAATGGGCTGCAGGGGCCAGAGCGAGGAGGGCGTTTGCCTTTCACATGACCGACCTTATCTTCTGGGGCCGGAGTGATAGCACAGTGGGTAGGGCATTTCCCTTGCATGCATCCCATTTGGTTCCCCAGCACTGACAATTCCTGAGTGCAAAGCCAGGATTGCCAGGTGTGACCCAAAAAAGTAAAAAAAACACATCTGTTTGTCTCTCAGACACCATCTTTGATATGCTGATCCTGGGCATTCCATGGAGATCAGAGGGTTAAATTGACCTTGGGAGGCACGGGATGGCTGTGGGTGGGGCTGTTTTCTGAAGGGGAAATCATTTCTCACAATCCGATTAACATTACCGTGTTATGCCACTGTTCCTGGTGAATTTCAAGCCCCTTGAGAACTTAGGGGAAAAAATATATTTTTGCCTTGCATGCAAACCTGGGCTCGATCCCCAGCACCTCATAGTACTCCCTGAGCCTGCCAGGTGTGATCCCTCCATAAGTGCAGAGCCAGGAGTAAACGCTGATACTGCCGGTGTGGCCCAAAGACTAAATAAAATATATTTTAATGAGATTTGCCCCCTACTAGTCACTACGTGTTACAGCAACCTCATCTGAACTGCAGGGGACCCAGTCATCAGCCCAAAGCACCATGACCCAGGATGAATTCTCTTCTGCTGCTTTGTATGAAAGGAAATGAGCCCGTCCCCATTCCAACCGAACAAAGCTGAGCGTTGTGGGTGTCTCCTGCCCAGATCTAAATTCTCCTCAACCCTGGGCTGAGACCTAAGGCCCCACAAGGCTGAACACTAACTAAAAGCGAATCTCACGCTGCCGTTATCCATCCCAGCTGCAGCCTCCGCTGCTCATGGGCGCCCCTGGCGGCCGGGCGCGTACCGCACAGCCAGTGCTCGACGTGCCTGAGGGTGCTCCTTCTGTCAATTCACCAGAACCTGTTCGCCCTCACCCTGCTGACCACCCGCGGGTATTATTACATGCTCTTGAGCCGGGCTCCATGTCGGCGGGGACCCCGCAGATGCTTGCGCAGCTGACGGCCTGTTACGAGGTGAGACCGGCCTCTCCATGCTGGGCATCGCTGCTGGTGGCTGGAATGCCCCTGGACCGATCCCCTGGCCATCTGCCGTCCACTGATGCCCGGGCAGGCACTCTGGTGCCCGTGGGGCGCTGCTGGGCGCCCAGCACGATCTCGCTCTCAGGGCTGCTCGCCTGGACCTTCCCCCTGGTATTCATTCCTGCAGCCGCCCCAACTGCCTGGTGGGAGGAACCCCTGAGCACCCTAGAGTGTGGCCCAAAACACAATCCAAAAACACAATTTTTTAATAATAAACTTGGCCTTTTCCTGGGGCCGGAGCGATAGCCCAGCTGGTAGGGCGTTGCCTTTCATACGGCCGCACATGCTGGCCGGGTTCGATCCTCGGCATCCCATATGGTCCCCCAAGCATCGCCAGGAGTAATTCCTGAGTGCAGAGCCAGGAGAAATCCCTGAGCATCGCCGGTGTGACAAAAAAAAAAAAAAAAAAAAACTTGGCCTTTTCCTACCCGTAAGTCTGATGTTTTCTGTTTGTTAGTTTGCTCTTCTATTCTGAGAAAATATGGGGGGAGGGTCCCGCACACCCACAAACACAGCCTGTGTGACCCTCACGTTGCTGCACTGCCCAGAGGCTCCTGGACAGTGGACCTGGGTTCTGTCCCCAGCAACGCAGAGGGGCGCCAAGCACCACCAGGAACGAGCCCTGAACACCATCAGGGGTGGGCCCCAAACGGAAAATTTCTAAAAAGCAGAGCTGCAGGAGAAGCTTCTGAAGGCAAGCCCCTCCCCGCTGGGTGGGAGTCATGCCAAGGAGAGGGAGTGGAGAAATTGGTCTTGTCAGGAACAATTTGCCTGCGGAAATGGCATTTCCGTTCAGAAGCCTGCTGATTAGCTCTCAAAAAAAGCATTTGGGCAGAGAACGTCTGGCGCAGAGCTGAGAGACCGCGGGGCAGACCGAGGCAGCACTGAGGTAACAGGACAAAGTCAGCCCTCCCCGCCAAGCCTGCTCCAAAGGGGCTTGCTTGCTCGTCTCGGCTCTGGGTTTCCGCCAGGATAATTATCTGTGCTTTGAAAAAGAACATTCAGGTCCAGCTCCTGACACCTCCCCAGGGGCCAGCATGGATGTAGGGCGCTGATTAGTCATCTTGGAGCATACCCCATCCTCCACCTCCCCACCAGCCCAGGACTGGTCGGCTTCAGGATGGATGTTTGTGGAGATTCTGGTGGCGGAATCTCAAGGACTTTGGTACAGACTGGCGGGCGGGTAGCAGGGTGGAGGGGCACCTGGCAGTGAGGGGCACAATTCTGAAACACAGGAGAGAGTTGCAAATCTGTGTTGTTAGTGTTGTCTGGGTCACACCCTGTGATGCTCAGGGGCTCCTCCTGGCTCTGCAAATACTTGGGGAACACTCCTAGGGGTGGTCGGGAAGGGGCCCTATATAAGCCGTCTGGGATGGAACCCAGGTCGGCAGCATACAAAGCAAATGCCCTCTCCTCTCTCTCTCTCTCTCTCTCTCTCTCTCTCTCTCTCTCTCTCTCTCTCTCTCTCTCTCTCTCTCTCTCTCTCTCTCTCTCTCTCTCGTGAGATTTAACTTACATCCAAATAAAAGTGTGGCAGGAGTGGGACAGCGGAGTTCAAACGCCTACTGGGCGTGCTGCCAGCGGTAGAAAGCTTGGCTTGCATGTGTGAGGGTCTAGGATCGACCCCACCCCCGCAACAACATAAAGAATAAAACTGGGGGAAATATGCCTGTAAATTGGAGTCAGAAATGCGCTTTCCCACTCCCGCCACCAGGGGGAGCGCCGTGCAAAGCCAAGGCAGGCGAGGCTGAGCGCTGGATCCCGCAAACACTCCCTTTTCCGGCCAGCAGGAGGCAGGGGTGAGCCCAGCCGAGGCTGGAGGGTGCTGATTCCAACTCCGACTTCAGGGACGGGCGGAGAGTAAGCAAACCGGGTGCCAGCCTTGCTTACGATAGACCCGGGTTCCATCCCCGCCATCCTGTATGGTGCCCTGAGCACCGCCAGGAGTCGTACCCGAATCGGAGCCAGGCGTAAGTCCAGAGCATGACCCCCAAAAGTCAAAAATAACAGCTAATAAATAAATAAATACTTAAATACTGCAGATGGAGCCCGAGCAATAGCACAGCGGGTAGGGCGCTTTTGCCTTGCACGGGGCCGACCCAGGGCTCGGAATCCCATATGGTCCCCGAGCACCGCCAGGAATGAATTCTGAGAGCAGAGTCAGGAGGTAGCCTCTGAGCATCGCCGGATGTTACCCCCAAAAAAAGCTAATCATAAAAACAATTTTTTTCTTTTTGGGTCACACCCGGCGATGCTCAGGGGTTCTCCTGGCTCTGCACTCAGGAATTACTTCCTGGCGGTGCTCGGGGGGTCCATATGGGATGCCGGGGATCGAACCCGGTCGGCCGCGTGCAAGGCAAACGCCCCCTCCTCTCTGTGCTATCGCTCCGGCCTCACAATAATTATTATTCAGCAAACAAACATTGCAGACTTGGGGCCGAGGCGGGGAAGTGCACCGGATCAGCTCAGGAGTCTCCTCGGCAAGGGCTGTAGCAGCTGCGAAACGGCCTCCCCCTCCCCCACCCAGTTACATTCCTGCCTCCTGGGGGAACGCTCGGGCCGCGCCTATGGGGGGAGTCTTTATTCTGCTAATTTAGGTGCCGGCGGCAGTTCCCCACGGCCGTCCCCCCCCCACCCGCCCGCCTGCTCAGCGCTCTTTGAAGTGGAGACACAACGCCACCACCCCCCGACCTTGGGGACAGAGATTATTTTTAGCGAAAAACACTGAAACCACAATCTCAAAAGAAATCTTGGACAAATTTTCCTCCCCAGTTTCCGGGGAGTGGGGGGCCAGCCCCGAGCCAGAGCAGGGCCGGTCCTTAGCATGAGAAAGCCCAGCGCTACCCCGCAGGGCGCCCGGCACCCCTTGCTAGGCAGATGTCAGCCCCACCCGCCGGCTCTGACGCGTCTTCAGCCGTCTAAAATGCTGCTGTGTCCTCGGAGGCTTCCGCTCTGCTGCAGACCCCAGCGGCAAACCCAGAGTGGGAATCTAGCTTCCCGGCCCCAGTCTGG
>JAJIBD010020700.1:0-29679 GCA_021461705.1 Cryptotis parvus | reverse complement strand
TTAAGTCATAGTCAGATACAAGGAAGCTATTCTTCTCATGCCCAGACCATGGGGTCATTCCCGGTACACTTCTCACAGGCACTTTTAACCTTGGATTGTTGCAGAGCACTGCAGTTTAAATAGGGAGGCACTTGGCCCAGGCTGTGCCCTGGTCAGGAGAGGGCCTCCCACGCAGAGTCCCAAGGTTGAGGGCTTAGCTCATAGTCTGAAGCTCTATAGAAAATGGCTATCTTTCCACAGGGGTGTACAACACACTTTTTTCTTGAGGTATGATAGTTTGAAATATGTATATTGTATTTAAATATGTATATTTGTGATAATATCTTTTAATATCTATTTCATTATAGGTTGTTAATATTTCTGTGCTTACCCTGTTTTATTTTGGCAGTATTGACTCATTTAAACATTTAAAAGACAGATATAGTGGCTAGATTATATATATTACTTACTTTTCCTTTTCTTACGTATTTATCTCATGGTTCATAGTTTGAAACATTTGCTTCTTTGTTTTTGTTTTGTTTTGGGCCATTCCTGGCAATACTCAGGACTTACTCTTGGCAGTGCTCAGGGGACTATATGGGATGCAGGGGATAGAGCCCAGGTTGGCGACATGCAAGGCAAACACTCTGCCTACTGTACTATTGCTCTGACACCTGAAACATTTGCTTAAAAATTTTTATTGTCATTAGGAAAATTGATTATAATAGTGTTAAGGATATGCTATTGATGTACAAAGTTCCTGCACCCCACCATCATCCAATACTGTTTACCAATGTTTTTTCTGTGTTTGAGATTTATATTTTATTGCTAAACTGTTTAAGACATCATGACTTTTCACTCTTGAACACTTATCACCATTAAATTACAGTTACTTTCCTACACAACTAATAATTACCCCCATAAATTCTCCCCAGGTGAACTTGGTATAATATTTTCTAATATAATGCATAATATTTTTTCATAGAATATCTTTTATGTTTGTCTTCCCAATCAGAAATTATGTTTTGCATTTGGTTATCATATCTCTGAAACCTCCTTTAATCTTAAACATCTCCTATCATCTGTTCTACCACCCACCCCATATTTCATGACACTGACATTTTTTGAAAATTTTATTATATGACCGTTAGATATATAATTACAAGCTCTTCATGTTTGTGTTTTGGTTCTACAGTGCTCCATCACCCATCCCCTCCACCCATGCCCATCTCATCACCAATGTCCCCACCTCCCTCCCCTTCTCCCTGCCTGCCTCCATGGCAGGTTCTTTTATCTCCTCTCTCTCTCTCTCTCTCTCTCTCTCTCTCTCTCTCTCTCTCTCTCTTTCCCTTTCTTACACATTGTAGATTGTAATGTATTCTAGAACATGATTGGTTCCACTAGTTTGATGTACCGCACAGCCAGGACAGCCGGATAGCAGCTCTCCCGTCGGTGTCTGAGTCTCTGTATCATGGCGAGAGCCCCGAGGCAGTTTGTGGGGCGAGGCCACCAGGCCTCGGGGCGGGTCAGAGAGAGGGGACTGGGGACCCCAGCTCCATCTTCAGGGAGCCCAGTGGCTTCCACCTTCGAGAACCGCCTACCTGGGCTTGAACTCCCCTGTTCTGAGCTGGTCTTGGGATCAGCATCTCTTGCATGGGTTCTGATGAGCTGTGGGGTCCAGACTACGATAATGAGCGGCTATTATGGTGAGCGAGTCTCATCCGGCTGCTTCCAAGGCCCTCCAGAGGGTGATGGGCCCACTTCCAAAACCCATCTTGCCTCCTGGGAGCCTCATGGTCAGCTGAGCTAGGGGAGAGCTGGGTGGCAGCTCTCCCGGCGTGTCTGAGGTCTCTGCATCATGGTGGAGAGCCCATTTTTTTAATTATTGAGGCAGAGTATTCTAGACTGTGGCTTTAATTACTGATCGATACTCATGTTCAAGTTAAACGTTTTTATCAAGATAATACTTTAAAAAAATGTTTTTTTTTCACGATTTTTGCTTTTGAGCCAGATCTGGGATTGGTCAGCAGTCCCTTCTTGTGGATAGTGTAGCACCACAGATCAAACCCAGACCTCCCATGTATGAAACATGTGTAATAGCACTTTGAGATATCTCCCTAGCACCACAGTGGTGTATTTTTGATCATGTACATTTTTTCTTAGGATCATTAAAGACCACAAGGCTGAGTATAAATACCATTGTATCTCCTGTGGAGATTTTTTGAGTTGGTGCTAATAACTTGTTTAATGTACCATTTATGCCTGTTAGTCTTATTTCTTTATTTTTCGTATTGTTGTGGAGGTGGGGATTGAACTTAGGGCCTCTCCCACTGACCCACTTCCCGTCATAGGTATGCTTTTCATCTGCGAGGTTACTGCTGTCCAGAAACCTGTCATCTCAGTCACCAAGGATTCACTGGACCTGGTGGGGGCTCTGGGATTCTTAAATTTGTAATGGACAGCTTGGTATCACGTGCTGGTTGGCACTATCATTAGTAGGTACAGAAGAATTTTTTGCCAAGTATTTACTCAGTTGAGGAATACAGCTAAAATGCTACTTAGTTCTGGATTTAATAATGAAGAGTAAATTTAAAAAATTTTTTTTCTTATGCCAGTAAAATGCATATAATGTAAGGTTTACTATTTTGACTGTTTTTAGGAACATAAATTATATTCTCTGTAGTCACAGTGTGCATGCAACCTTTGCCATTGTCCATTTTCACAACATTTTGTCATCCCGAGCAGAAACTAACGACTAAGGAGTAATTCCTACCATTAACCCCTTCCAGCAGCCCTTCCAAACCTTTGCTGTCTTGTCTTTGACTGTTACTGACTTTGACTTCACATAATTGGAATCATAGAACATTTGTCATTCATTTCTCAGTGATCTGTTTTCAAGATTCATCCATGTTACTGCATAATTAAGATATCGTTTAAACTTTGTTTCAGGCTACAGAATTTATCAAACAGAACATCGTGATATCCAGTGGATTTGTGGGAGGCTTTTGCTAGGCCTTGCATCTTAAAGGGCGTGAAGGTGCTATCATAGTGAAGTCACTGTGAGAAAAAGGCTCTCAACATTGTGCGCTTCCACATTCTGCAGGAGAGGACAAACAACTAGCTGGACAGTATAAAAAAAACAACTTAGCATTTTGCCATCAGAAGCTTGGTAAACTATAAAATCTGCTAGAAAACAATCTATGGTTTGTGTACAGTAGTATTCCTGGGCAAAACATGTCTTCCATTATTTTTTAAAATATTGCATTTGTTTAGAAATTAGCCCAGAAAATATCATCATTGAATAGCTATGGAGAGATAAAAGCAGTTGATATATATATTCCCCAGTGAAATATCCTTGTTTCATTTAAATAAGATTTTTTTCATTGTGCTTTTATAGTATATTGGCAATATTTAAAAATTTATATTATCGCTTCAACATTAGGGCTGACATTTTTTAAGTTACTTGAAATAAACTCAAAAATGAATGCCCTTTTGTGGAAGGATTTAGAACTCATAGAATCAGTACCAGTATTTAAGTTGTTGTTTCTTGCAATTCTTTCTTTGCTTATATAATAATTGTAGTAAATAATATCAAAGAAGACTCTTCTTTGATTTTTTTTAATGTAACATTATAAAAGTATTTAAGCCTGTCCCTGGGTTTGATACCCAGCACCGTGAAAGCAAAATAAACAAATAAGTAAATAAAGCCAAGTATATAAGCTTTTTTTTTAATCAGTTTATTTATCCTTATAGCTTGGAGAGAACTAATTATTTTGAAGGTTCATATAGTTAGGTCACTGATTCAATTTATTAACTGTGAGTAAAGCTTCTTTTTTAAAATCCTAATTATAATGTCGACCCCTTTTGAAAAAAGCTAAAGTCATATGAAGTACTTATTATATGATTTTTAAAAAAATTGAACAACAATGATTTTCTGTATAATTATGAAATTGTAACTTAAAGAGAATTGTCCCCTTGATGTAATCCATAGCTTCTGAAATTGTGGATTATAGCCTTGTGTGGGGTTACAGAACTGAATGTGGTATGGAGATTCATAGAAAATCTTCTAAAATTTGTTTTAAAATAAATTTCTTTATGATTTATTATCAGTAAATATTTGTTTTGTATACTTATTACATAAACCTATATACTTGGAGTCACATAAAAGTGTCTTGGCCAAGAGAGGTGTTGTGAGTGGAGAAAGTTTTAAGAAGCCTCATACTGATCTGCTGTTTCCCAAAGTGAGGTAAAGTGGACGGCACCGCCTTTTTGGGCAACACTCCCTTCTGAGCAGGTGTTGGAGCGAAGGGGCGATGGGTTTGGTAGTCTTGGGTGCAGTTGGTGGGCTCTTTCTGTTTGCTTACAGAAGGTTACATTGGGTGGTGGTCAGGGCGCACTTAGTGTTATTTTTTCTGAAAGTGCGGGGGCGGGGGTAAAGCCAGATGTGTTTGGGAAGCCTCTGATCTAGTCTGAGATACAGGTGCTAGACTTGGGTTTTGAATGGCATGATGTTGATTGAGCACTAAACCAGTTGACTTACGGATGGCAGAAAAAGTGTTGGTCTTTTTACTCAGAGTTCTAGTTTCAAATTAGGAAAAAAAAACAGCAGAATGATGTGTTGAAAATGTCAGAGTTGGAAAACTTTGTGGTTATTCAGTCTCCTTTTGCGTATTCTGTATACAGTCCCTGTAGCGTATTCTGTAGTGTTGGAAACAGGTTCACATTTTCAAGGTTGGTTGCAGGTTGTGCTTTCATTATAAGTATGCTTTAATATTGAATGTGGGGTTGGTCTTCAGTTTTTCCTTTTTACTCTAAATACCAAGCAGAACTCAGACTTACTTGGTATGAAGTGATTTTTGCTTATAAATATTTGTTGTTTTCTTTTTTGAGCATTTCTCTCAAGTCAGACCTTTATTGTTTTTAGTTTAAAGGTAGAAATATTTTACATTAGGTAGAACTTCGCTGAGTTATTGTGTGCCATAACTATGTGAGAATTTCATCTGCTAGTGAGGTAGCTAGTGGGGGCAACTTCAGTAGCCAACTCCGTTTAGATATATTGTCTCTTCTGAGTATGCTGCATTAGGAAAGTGATGGTAAAAAAACTTCTGCCCTCAAATAGAATAAAGCATTTATATATGAAAAGTTACACAATAATATAGAATACCCTGGTACCCGATTTAATGGTAAAAGTGGAGTAGGTTAACTACTTTGCAAGTCTAAGCAAGAATGAAGACTGAAAAACTTGCCACTTAATTTGAACTATTTTAACTTCCTTTCTCCTTCCCTTCCTCTTTCCCTCCCTCTCCGCCCCCTTCCTTCCTTCTTTCAATATTGTTCATAGGTTATTCTTGGGTCTTTGCTTGGTGGTTGCTCCTAGCAGTGCTCAGGGGGAACCATACAGTGACAGAATCAAACCCAGGCCTCCCATACAACTTTTGTGCTCTCCCTGATGAATTCTCTCCCCCAACCCCTTACCTATGTTTTCGTATATCTGTTAATTTTTTTGAAAATATTTATATCCAAATACAAAATACCTGTGCTCTTCTTAATGTCTCCTGTTCATGACCCTCATTATGCGTCTTGTTTAAGCTGTTTCCACACTAGATTGACATTGCTTGAAGCAGCCATATGTGCTAATCAACATATGGTGGCACATGCTGTGTAATGCTTTCTTCACCATAGGTATTCAGTTAATGTTGTGAACCAGTGAACAAGTATGTGAAAAGGATATTACTATTCTAGATTTGGTGTCAATCTATGGAGTCAAATACTTCATCAGAAATGACTTGGGGCCTTGGTTGGAGTAGAAGGCCTATAGCTTATCTAAAATAAGGATTTTTATGTGTGGGACATAAAAGCAGTTTTTAAGATTTATTAAAACTTGTATATATATGGAATATAAGTATTCAGTGGCCAAGACTTTGCAAAATATATAAGGACATTTCACATAGATGACACCCCCACTCCATCGGGCCGCCATTTTCCACATCTGGACTTCCCTCTTGTCAGAACTCCACCCAGCGACAGCCTATCACAGCCCATCTCATCGAGTTCCACCCCTGCAGCAGTTTTTTTTTTTCAATCCAGCCCAGGTATGCTGATCCAGAGACTTACAGACATGGGGCAGAGCTGCTACTTGCTCTCCCTGTGCCCAGCCACCCACGAGGCGTCGGGAGGGATGGCGGGTTCTAGCCCTGGCCCGCCACCCCAGCAGATCCGCACAACAAGCCAGATGACCCCCACTCCATCAGGCCACCATTTTCCAAATCGGACTTCCCCTCTCGTCAGAACTCCACCCAGCAACAGCCTATCACAGCCCGTCTTTGCGTGGCCACTTCTGGCAGCGGTTCATCTATAAATGCTATATTTAGAGGTGACTACAAGGGTATGCCACCTGCATGGCAAGCCTGGCAAGCTGCCCTGTTTTATTTGATATGCCAAATACCAGTAACAATTATATTAGTTCATTCCCATGACTTAATATAATGCTTTGAGGCTCTTTATGTTCCTGGAGTGATCAGATGCCCTTTGGGCTCTACTAGCATGAGACAGGACATATGGAGATATTACTGGTGCCCGCTCTAGCAAATAGATGATCAACAGGAGGATAGTGATAGTGATAGTGATAAGGACATTTGAGTTTTATTTTTTGTTCTTACAGTCTTTCCCCAGTCCCCTTTCAGTGTATTTTGTAATTTTGTTTTGCTTTGGGGCCACTCCTGGCAGTGCTCAGGGCTTTACTCCTGGCTTTGTGCTCAGGGATCGCTCCTAGTGGGCTCAGGGGAAGATAAAGGGTGCCAGAGATTGAACCCGGCTTGACTGTGTCTCCTGGCCCCACAAGAAGATGGTTTAATGTGTTTCTCATTTCAAATGCAGTATGAATCAAACCTTTTTTATTATAGGAAAATGCAACAGCATAAAGAATATATAGAAAGAGTAGTTTTGATATTCTCAGAGATAATTATTATCAGTATCTTGGTGCCTAGTCTTTAGAGTCTTTTCTACGTATTGACATTTTGTATAAAAAATTAAGACAGTTGGGGCCAGGTGATAGTACTGCTGTCTTAATTTTTATATGAAATATTAATGTATTATATGAAATATAATATTTATATAATTTATATTAAAATATTATGGGTAGGGAGCTTGTTCTACATGTAGCTAGCCTGGGTTCAATCCATGGCATCCCATATGGTTCCCTGAGCATCGCCCAGGTATATTCTTGAGTGCAAAACCATCAGTAACCCCTGAGTACTGCCAATTGTGGTCCCACCCTAAATTATGACTGTTTATGTACTGTTTTATAGCTAGTTATATTTTGAATATGTTTTTAATAGTAGTTTATGGTACAGTTATGCTAACAAAGATAATGCATAATTGTCCACAGTTGGCCCTTTTTTATGAGATAAGGTATTTAAAGCTCTTTACATATATTTTAATATATTTATATTGATTGTCTAAGTTTGAGTTCTGAAAGGAAATTTTGTGCACATCCATTGTTTCACCTCTTTTTTTATTAATATGTTTTTAGTAGATTCTTTTATTATTTTAAGTACTACACTTTTTGAATCTTCATCAACTATATGTATTATCTGTTAACTCCCTGTAATTGATAATATAGAAAATAACATGTCAGATTTATTTTTGTTTTTATTACTTTTTTGTGGTAATTTAAATGATAAAATTCTATACATTTTTAGGAGGTATATAGAGCTATGTAAATTGATCGGGAAAGATCCACATTAGTGATAAAAACAAGTTAAATTTTTTCGTCATTTGAGAAATTATACAGATAAGCATAATTATAGTTAAAGCATATTTATAGAGATTATCTCTGAATAGGTTGGCATATGGGTTTTCATGTTGCATTTCTAGTATTTTTTATGTAGTCTGAAGTTACTCATGTTAAGTTATAGTTTGTAAAAGTTCTTAGAATTAGGAATAAGGAACTGATTATTTTGTAGGTTATTGCTACTCGTGGTGGCTTTCTTTTTAATTTTTCTGCTACATTCATTCAATTTATTTTAGTTAATTTGGTTTTTAGTTACACTGGGCTATGCTCAGGCTCTGTGCCAGGGATCACTCCTGGCTGTACTTAGGGGACCCTTAGTGGTGCTGGGGATTGAACCAGGATCAAGGCCAGATTTATAAACCCTGTAATATCTCTCTGGCCTCTGGATGTTTTTAATGCTGTTTTTATCAAAGTTCAAGAGGACAAGTTCAAGGACTGGTAACATAGTTCAAATATGTGTTTAACTGTAACTGAGGTTTCTCAAAAAGAGCATATCTCTGTACTATCTCTCTACGACTGGTGTTTTTCCCAGAGAAAAACACTATATATATATATTTTTCAACTATATTGTTTCTCCTGATATTTGCTACAATCATAATTCCTAGGCTTAACTTCCTAATATGGAAACTGAAAATACAGTATAGCAGGTAGGGCACTTGCCTTGCATGCAGTCAACCAGGTTTGATCCCTGCCACCCCATATGGTCCTCCAAGCCATGCCAGAGAGATCCCTGAGCACAGAGCCAGGAGTGATCTCTGAGCATCACTGGATGTGGCCCACTCAAAAACACATACTTGCATGCACACCACACACACACACACACACACACAGACAGAGTAAGGTTTTTTTTCTTTTTGGGTCACACCTGGCGATGCTCCGGGGTAACTCTTGGCTCTGCACTCAGGAGTTACTCCTGGCAGTGCTCAGGGGACCATATGGCATGCTGGGGGATCAAACCGGGTCGGCCTCATGCAAGGCAAACATAGAAAAGCAAATGTTAGTGGAAAATTCTGCAAGCCTTAAGATATGTATCTATCTATGTATGTAAAATGAAGCCTCTTAATTTTCCTTCTAATTTACCACCATCACCACCACCCCCCACTTCAAATTTGGGATAGACTCATCAACTCAACTATTGCTAAATATCTCTGTGTTCTTTCTTGGATTTCTGATCATTTTGTTGAACTATTTTCTTGAATTATTATTATAGGTATATGAGGTAACTCTGATTTCTTATGTACTAAAAGGATCTTTTATCCCCATGCAATTTAAGACTGATGTTTTTCTCTCAGAATTTCGAGGACATTGTCCCATTGTGTTCAGCTATTTGATGTTGCATATTATTAGTCTGATTTTGAATCTTCTTCAGTGTCCTTTCTTTTTCTTTGGAAAGCTTGTTGATTTTTTTCCTTTTACCTTACTTTTGACATTTTGTAAATATGTAAAAGGGAGTTTTAGAAAGCCTAAGAGAACTTAAAAAGTGCCTGTTAGTGTCCTTTCACTATAATTCCTTTCAACACAGAGAAAATACACATAGCTAGCATTTAAAGACCAAAGCCCAGTGGGAGAGAGTCTAAATCCGTTCCCTAGATTGTGAGTTTGAGGGTCCAAAAATAATATGAGGGAGAGATCAGAATCAGAGAACTGGAAGGCCATGATTTTCTTTTCTTTATTTCTCTTTCTCTGTGTTCTTTAGGTTCCTTTATTCTGAAAATTCATGTTTTTGTCTCAAGTAAATTATACTTTAATTTAAAAAATTTTTGTTTTTTAATTTTTGAGCCATACAGGGCAGTGCTAACACTTGACTACGCTCAGGGATTATGGCTGGTGGGCTTTAGGAGACTGTATGTGGTACTGTGGATGAACTTAGGTTGACTGTGTGCAGGGCAAACGCTGTACCCACTGTAGTATCGCTTTGACCCCCTGTACTTTAATTTCTTGATTTTAAAGTATTTTTTCTGGTGCTCGGAATTGAACTCAGGGCCTCATTCATGCAAGGCAAATTCTCTACCACTGAACCACATACCATGTCTGCATCTTGTCCTTTAAGTAGACTACTTTTTAGAAGTTTTGGGTTTACAGAAAATTTGAGCAAATAGTAGAGTTCCCATACATTTCTCCCAAGGGCACACACAATTTTCTCTATTACTTACATTTTAGGTTACTGTGGGACATTTGTTACAGTTAAGGAGTCTGTACTGATGTTTTGAGAACCATAGTCCATACTTGATTCAGATTTCATTTTCACTAGTGTCCCCCACTCTCATCCCACCCCCAGCCTTTTTTGGGTTTGAGCTCATATCTGGGATCATGTGACATACATTTAGTTAGCCTCTTCAGATTTCTTCATGTGTTAATTTCTTCCCTTGTTTTTAGTTCCCTTATTTAGACTTTCCTTGTTTTTGTGGCGCTTGGCTATGTTGAGGAATACTGGTCCAGCTATACATAGAATGCCTGCTACTGGAATTTCTGTGTTTTCATCATGATTAGATTGAGAATCTGAGCTTTTGTAGAGTTTTTTTTTAAGAATGTCATTTTCTTTAAATGAAATTTTTTGAGGGTTGCAGTGGGTAGGGCATTTGTCTTGCACGTGGCTGACCCTGGTTTGATTCCTGCCACCACATATGGTCCCTTGAACCTTGCCAGGAATGGTCCCTGAGCTCAGAATCAGGGAGTAAGCCCTGAGCACTACCAGGTGTGGCTCAAAAACAAAATATCTATGGGCGGAGCAATAGCCCAATGGGTAGAGCGTTTGCCTTACCTGCGGCCGGCCTGTGCCGGCTTGGGTTCGATCCCGGCATCCCATATGGTCCCCGAGCACTGCCAGGGTAATTCCTGAGTGTAGAGCCAGGAGTAACCCCTGAGCATGGCGGATGTGACCCAAAAAAAAAAAAAAAAAAAAATTTAAATGAAGTTCTTTAAAGAAATAGCTCAGTGTCTTAGAACTCACTCCTTGCCTGGATATTGTCATGAAGTTAGCCCACATGCCCCAAGCACGATTATGTTGGCTCTGCTGTTTGAGCCTGGCAGCTTCGCTCTCTGTGATCCCTGGCACTGCAAGTGATTTCCAGTGTATCTCTCTGTGTAAAACATCAAAGGGTATGTGTAAAACCGCAAAGGGGTGTGACCTAGTGAACACTCCAACTAAAGAGATGTGTGCTCTCTAAAGCCAGGATGTATAAGCCCTAGCAAGCACACGTGTGAGAACCACAGCTTCCCTTTGTGAGCCCTGCAGCAAAAACACGTTTGCCTTAATTAAAGTGAGAGCATGTTTACAAATACAACAACTAATATAAACCTTGGTAGCACTAAGGCCAGGTATATGAGCACTGCACCCTGATTGTGACCTACCTGTAGGAAGCACCAGTGACAGGCTTTTATGTGACCCTGGGTCCTCACAGCAAATCAACAACAGTGATGGGAAGGGATGGTAGAGTAAAAAATCAATTTTCAAGCAAGAGAATTTTCATCTAATGTTGATTATCAGTAAATACTGAATTGGTCATTGTTGCAGTACAAAAAGCGTATTACAATATAAAACAAATGAGAAGTTATGGTCGAGGAAGCATGTAATAAGAGTGATACAAATAGGAATTTTGGAATATTTGGAACATACTAGGAACATAATTAAAAGAACAAAACATCTCTTTCTGTTTCCTTTGATTGCAAAGCCCAAGGGATCTTCCTGCGTAAACAAATCTCAAGTGTAGAAAAATGAAGTCTATTGATAGCTATGATTCATTAAACTCTACTATAAAACCGGATAGTTAAAAGAATAAGGTGATATTTAAAATCAGGACACGTGGGTTAGCAATGTCAAGGTCTGCTATAAAAATGATATGTGGGCTGGCCATATGGACAGCAGGTAGGGGTGCTACATAACTCACCTGGGTCTGATTACGGCATCCCATATGGCCCCCTGAGCCCCACCAGGAGTGATCCCTGAGGCCGCTCCGTGTGGCCCCAAAACAAAAAATTAAAAAAGACAAGTGTCTTGACCTAATTTGTCTCCAGCATTACTTTTGGAATGTCTACAAATCTAAATAAAATTCAAGAGAAAGTATGACATGGGGACAGGCTGATGGTGGAATGTCCATAGACATTTCTGTGGCAGCGATGTACAGGTAACTTGGTACCTCAATATTATAAACTCAAACACTATAGTAGCCCTAAACCAAAATCATAATAAAACTGAGAAGTACTATCTCAACATTTTCTGTGTGGTGGAAGTTAACTAACTTGAGAGTTTCATGATACAAGCAAGCAACAGTTTTCATACAATTGGGACAATTTAAAAAGTTCCACTATGTTTCTGAAGTAGAATGCAAATCGTTTTGGAGCCTTCTTTGTGCGTCATTGTGGATAGTGGTCCTTCCATGGTGCTTAGTGGTGGTTTTGACAGGAAGTGTCAGGGATAGAGCTCTGTTGTTTGAGACTTAGCAAATTCCTGTACCATCCTTTTTAGATTATTGTATCCACTGCTTTAAATTTGCTACATGCACCAGCATGAAACAGCTCCCAGCTCTTGCTGTCTCTGAGAATTCTGACTACAAAATGCTTTTTGAATTTTGTGTATTTCAAAAGTATGTCTTTTTTAAAATAATAGCATTTAGGGACCAATGATAGAGGGGTAATGCTGACCCAGGTTGAAACCCCAGCACTCATGGTTGTTCCTCACCCTGCCCCTCAAGAGCACTGCAGAGGTGATTCCTGAGCACAGAGCCAGGAGCACCCTCTGAGAACTTGACAGGTGTGGCCCCAAAACAAGAACAAAAACAAAACAAAAAGACAAAAAGTCTGGGGCAGGAGTGATGGATAGTACAGTGGGTAAGACATTTGCCTTGCGCGCAGCCATCCGGGTTTGATACCCAGCATCTTAAATGGTCCCCTGAGTGCCTCCAGGAGTAATTCATGAGTGCAGAGCCAGAAGGAAAGAGAGGAGGGAGAGGGAGAGGGGGGGGGAGGAGAGAGAGAGAGAAAGGGAAGGAGGGAGGGAGGGAAAGACAAATGCGGATAATAAAGTTCAGAACATGCTACTTAAAATATGGGGACTGGAGACCCTATGTACAACACATAGAGTGTCTGTCTTGCATGCAGCCAACCCAGGTTCAATCTCCAGCACCCCATATGTGTCCTGAACACTGCCAGGAGTGATCTCTGAGGGCAGAGCCAGAAGTAAAACTTGAGCACCTCTCTGTGTGACTCAAAACAAACAAAAATTCAAAAGTAAAAAGTAATTGCCCTTCAACATGTTGAGTATTTGAAATTAAAAGCATTTGAGCAAACAGCAAAGTAGGAGGGTATACACCTGGAAGAAAGGAACATCCTCTCTGAAAGTCAAGGGAAGAATCCTAACTAGTGTTCTTCACTTATCTCAACCTCATCTTACCCTATTGTTTCTCCACAACTGTCCACACTTTGTCAAGCTAGCATAAAAATAGATCTCACTGTTTCTCATCAGACCTTCAGTTCCTTATCTCCTTGTCACATAAAACTCACAGGAAGTAGATGTGTGTGTTTTCTCTCTGTTTATGTGTCATTCTTATTTTCAGATCAGCTAGGGACCCCTAAGAGGATCAAGGAAATCCTTTTCTCTCCTAAACTGGAGAGTTTCTAGTTAATGGTAATCTAAGAAACACATTTTTATCTTTTGGTTTCAGAGAGAGAGTAGAGGTAATTTTTGTTTTCTGCACAGCAAGACACGATTGGGAGTTTAGATGAAGCTGATAAAAAAAGAAATGAATGATATCAACTGGGTAATAAAGTTGGTGATTAGTTACCCACTTACCCTCTTGGTTGTTTAAGACTGTATTTTTGAGTGAGGATAGTGTATAAATATTCAGGAAAATGACACATAAGGTTTTTCGATTCTGAAAAGATGGAGAAGAATGAAGATATTACACTATAGAAAAAGATGTTAAAACTATAGAAAAGAATTTATAGTTAAGGGGGCATAGTAAGCGAAAACAGCAATCTGATGGTATGGGTCATTTATTGATTGAGAAGTGGTAAAAAGAGTTAGAGAGAGCTCACAGTTTGGGGAAAAATAATCAAAGGGGGTAAGGGAGAGGAGTAGATGTGTTCTAAATAACCACAGGGCTGAGTTGGGAGCACTGGGCAGAGTTGGAAAGAATTGAAAGGATTTTTGGGATACTTAGGAAGGGAGGTGGGTTCACTGGTGATAGGTGTGGTGCTGGAATGTTGTACACTGGAAATCATCATTTCCAATATTGTAAGTCACAGTACCTCAATCAATAAAAGGTTTTAAAAATAAAAACTAACAGGTAGGTGACTGTAGTATTAAAAGGAAACCACACATGTCAGGGTAAATTTGAAAATATGTTACCTACGAAAAAATTTTTTAAAAAGTTATTCTCTCTCCTTTTTTTTTTTTTATTAAAGAACTGTAATTTACAAAGTTACTCATACCAGAGTTTTAGGCATACACAAATCATGCTTTAGCATGAAAAGATGTGTTTTGGATAAAAATTGGGAGAACTGCATGATTCTAGATGGATGAACATTCTGATATTCAGCATTTTAGGTTTTACAAGGGAAAATGCAGAACTGGTGAGCGTCCCGGGAGATTTGTCTTTAACTGTTGGAAAGTCGTAGCTGACTTCAAAACATCTAAATTTTTTTTTGCCTTTTATTTTTTTTAAATTTTTTATTATACCACCGTGAGACATACAGTTACAAAGGTGTTCACAATTGGTTCTTGGTAATACAGTATTCCAGCACCCATCCCTCCACCAGTGCCCCATTTCCACCACCAATGTACCCCACCCCTCCCACCCACCCCAGGCTGCCTCAACAGCAGGTAGCCCTGTAAAACATCTAAATTATTGAATAAGGAAACAAGCTTAGAGAAAAGGTTGTTGTTTTAAACAGAAACTTTGTGTTCTCTGCTTATGAAATATTTTACTGAGTGAAATATTTTACCTAAGTCCTCAACTCATTTCTTCTGCCTCTTATTTTCTAGTTTAAATTTAAAATAGCCAAGAAATTTTAGTTCTAAATCATCTAAAATCTATAGGTAACAAGGTTCAAAGAACTTAATGTTTTTATTTTGAAAACATTTCATTAATGAAAACTTAATGTTTTCATTTTCATTTCAAAGAACTTAATGTTTTCAATTTGACGACTACCTCATCTAAACACACTGGGACAGGGATCTGACTGAGACACAGGGATTGGTCTGTCTTTCTAATTTTCATGTCTTTGTTTCTTTAACCCCAGTAGCATCTCAATTTAGGTCATTCAAACCGAGTTAACTCTGTGCTTTTCCATTTCTGTTTTCTGACACTTACCTAAGACAAAATAGAAAAAAAGCAAAAGGTCGAAAGACAAAAGAAAAAATGTAAAATTGTATTTAGCAACAATTATGCCTTCAAGGTAATTATCAAGGCATGTTTGCCTTTGAATAAGTTGGATGTTCCTTTTCAATGTACCCCCAACTTCTCCCTTGTTCTCTATTATTACTGTCATAACAACTGTTGGGGAGAGAGTAAGTGCAACCTTCATCACTTCTCCTGATGCTGAAAAACTACTGGATTTGAAAATCATTACCTCAAAATTGTATTCCTTCCCTCTAAGCACAACAAATACAGACCTACTTTTCAGACTCCTTTTGATAGTTTAATAAGAATATGATGTTTCTTTTTTCTTGAAGTTGCGTATTTACTGATTAAAAATAAATCAGGATGGGGGGAGATAGTATAGGCAGTAAGGCATTTGCCTTGCATGTAGGTCTCTGGTTGAATTCTCGGTACTGCATATGACCATGCAAGACCCTCCAGGAGTAGTCCTTGAGTAGTACCAAGAGTGCTCCCCCCACCCTCCAAATGAGGCCCATGAAATAGTATAGAAGTTAGGGCACTGGTCTTGCATACAACTGACCCAGGTTTGATCCCGTAACCCCACATGATCCCCTGGCTCAAGAGATCCCTGAGCACTGCCCGCCATGGCCCCAAAACAAAATAAAAAACAAAAATATATAAATCATCCATGCAGTATAAATTCACCAATGCTTAATATAGTGAAAAGGAGACTCTTTATACTGTGAATCCTATCAGTGCTACAGAAAATCATTGCTACCAACTTTTTTGCATTATTAAACATATTAAAAACCTGTCTAATTGGGCCAGAGCGATAGCACAGCGGGTAAGGCATTTGCCTTGCATGCAGCCAACCCGTGTTCGATCACCGGCATCCTATATGGTCCCCGAGCACTGCCAGGAGTAATTCCTGAGCAAAGAGCCAGGAACTAACCCCTGATCATCGCGGGGTGTGACCCCCAAAAAAGCAAAAAAAAAAAACCCCTAAGTTTAGTCTTCCTGCTTCTTCTTGTGCAAATAGAAGTTTTCTCTACACAGTTTTGTTTGAACACATTTACTTTGAGATATACCATACACCCAGTAAAGTTGTATACCTTAAGTATACAACTCAGCAAATTTTTATATAAGTATAAACCTACCCAATCAAAGTAGAGAAAGCTATCGGCATCTCAAAGGTTCTATGTTATCTAGAAAAGCCAAGAATCTTGTCTATAAGACCTCTTCCTCTGTAGCTTAGAAGTGGAAATGCATTTTAAAAATTTCTGGGCCAGAGTGATCTTACAGTGAGTGGTAAGGTACAGTGGTAAGGTGTTTGACTTGCATGCGGCTAACCCAGGTTCAATCCCTGGCATCCCATATGGTCTGTTGAATACCACCAGGAGTGCTTTCTGAGCTCAGAGCCAGAAGTAACCCGGAGCATCACCGGGTGTGCCCGTTCCCCCACAAAAAAGAAAAAAATTATATATGGCCTTGCCCATCTGCTAAACTAACTACAGGTGTTTCTAGAAGTCTAACACCTATTGTGAATACATTCTTAATTTTTTGGTGGGGAGTGGATCTCCCAATTGGTCATTAGGAGATCCAGGGGCCCATTAGTGATTCTCCCCCAATGAGGCCAGCCCTTCAATGCAGGGACCCAACAATGAGACCCCTGGACTCCCCTATGGTGCTGCGGGCCTTGAGGACCACACCTAGTGCTCATGGGCATCCACACCCACATGTCACAACGCTCAGGGGACATGTGCCAGGAATGGAACCGTGCGAGGTACATGCTAGGTCTGGCAGTTATTTTCTAAAGGGTGTGGATGGTAGGACGAAATCTGATTTACACTTAGCCTAGGTAATTTGGAAAATGCTGGCCAAGATGGAGAGACACAGAGTGGCTTTTTATAATAATAATAAGCAAAATATTTAACTTCTGTGGACTCATTTTCCTCATTTGTGTAAACGATATTGCTTACTTGGGCCAGAGCTTTTGGAAGAACTGCATATCGTAAATATTCAGCAACTGGCACACAGCTATCTTAAGAGAGGTTAAGATAGGCTTAAGGGGTAGAGAATTAGAAAGTTCCAGAACCCAAGGAGAGAGGATTTTGTTTGACAATCAGGCAGAGAATTAATTTTCTTATACAGAGTTTAAGATTTCCTTTCATCAGCAATAAAAAGTTTAACAAGATTTAACAAGCATGGATTAAGAATATATTAATCTCGGGGCTGGAGCAATAGCCCAGAGGGTAGGGCGTTTGCCCTGCACGGCCGCCCACACCGACCAGGGTTCGATCTGTCTCCGGCATCCCATATGGTCCCCAGAGCACCGCCAGGAGTAATTCCTGAGTGCAGAGCCAGGAGAAACCCCTGAGCATTGCCGGGTGTGACCCAAAAAAGCAAAAAAAAAAAAAAAAAAAAAAAAAAGATATATTAATCTCTTTCTGTTTGAGTAATTATGCCTGGGGGTGGCATGGACATGCTCTAATTCAAAATCAGTTTAGGTCCATTCTGCCTAGAGGAAAAGTGTGACCCCCTGATCCCCTGGGTACCACCTTTTCTCTGAAGTGCCATTGTTCGGAGGTGAAACCAAGATCAAGAATTGCCGCCCCTGTAGGGACTTGGTGACTTGTCCCGACCAGCAGGCTCCAATGAACCAGACTCTGACCTTTGTCAGTAGCCCAGTGTTGCTTTACTCTGACGGAGCAGTTTTGTGTTTATAAGAGACTAAATGCTGGGGCGGAGCAATAGCACAGTGGGGAGGGCTTTAGCCTTGCACGCAGCCAACCCAGGTTCGATCCGCGGCATCCCATGTGGGATGAAATCCCAGAGCACCGCCACAAGTAATTTCTGAGTGAAGAGCCAGGAATAACCCCTGAGCATCGCCAGGTGTGACCCAAAAAAAAAAAAAAAAGAGCGAGACTGAATACTGGTCCAAGGATGTGACTCAGTATTAGAGCATTTACCTTGTATGTGTGAAGGTTGACATTGCAAAAAGGAAAGAAAATGCTAATTTATTAACTTTTCAGTTGGGGCGGAGGAATGTTGTATATATATTTTTCTATTCTAATCTCGTTGTAACCAATCTAGATTATGCTTTATTCATACAGATGCAGTTCAAAACTTCATGTCCATCTAATGCATTATGGTCATATTTGGTCTTTTTTCTTTCAGATATGTTAACCAAGCTATAGAGACAGATTTCTCACTCTGTCCCTTCACACCCACCATGTGTGTGTGTGCGTGCTCACGTGCATATTAGGGAGTGACAAAGATTATTTAAAAATGCCTAAAATAGATTTGAGTGTGAATATTTATTTAGAAATAATCCAATTTGCAGCAAATAGTTATAAAGAATCTCCACAGCTTGCCCTACAGACATTTAGGGATTCTCATGTAAATGTGTAAGAGGTGAGATAGAGAAGAGAGGAGAGAGAGAGAGAGGAGAGAGAGAGAGAGAGAGAGAGAGAGAGAGAGAAAGAGAGAGAGAGAGAGAGAGAGAGAGAGAGAGAAAGGAAAAGTACCTGCTATAGAGGCAGGAGGAGGGAGGGAATTTGGGAACATTGGTAGTGGGAATAGGGCGCTGGTGGAGAGGCGGGTGCTGGAACACTGTATGACTGAAACTCAATCATGAACATCTTTTGTAATTGTATGGCTCATGGTAGTATAATAAAAAATAAAAAAAAATTGTCCTGACTGAACTCCCCATCTGTGGCACTTTATAGTAGCTTGCACGGACACCTGCAAATTTGACAGAAGCCTCTGTTTGAACACATCGCTCAGACTCCCTCCTGGGTCCTTGGAAGATGCCCTTGGAGTGAGGGATCCTGAAACTATACAGGATAAACCATAGCAGCCAGCTTAGAGGGGTCCCCTCTATGTAAATGTGTCAGACTCCCACAAGTGGTTTCATAGCTGCATGTGGATTTCTTTTCCCAGTTGAATAGTATGTTTTGCAAAGGCAATTTTATTTACATTCAGCAGGCAAATTATCAAGTAGATTTCTTTTCAATTATAGTTTAGAAAAAGTATCTGTTTTAAATTATCATGTATTGTACCATATTTACTGTACAAACTTGCTGCAACTTCACCCCCACCAAAGTGGCAAAGTCCCTCCACCACTGTCCTGTAGCTGTCTGTCTCTACCTTCCTCCACCCTATCCTAATAGTTCTGTAGTTAAAGATCAAGGATTTGCTGTTATTAGATACTGTCAATTCCCTCATCTGGTTTATATACCACATGTGAATGAGATCATCCTCATTGCCCTCTACATTTTGCTTAACATAACCATACCTTCTAGTCTCATCCAAATTGTAGCAAAAAGGCAAGATTCATCTTTATCTACTCATAAATCCACTACAGTTGTTTCCAGATCTTGGCTGTTGAAAATAGTGCTGCAATGAACATAAGTGTGCATATGTGTTTTTTTTTTAAATTTTTTTTATTTTTACAATTACAAAGATATGCAATTAAAAAGTTCATATTTGGGTTTTGGTCATACAGTGTTGCAGCACCCATCCCGCCACCAGTGCCCATCTCCCACCACCAGTGTCCCCGGTTCCCTCCCCCTCCCCAGCCCTGCTCCATGGCAGGTCTTTATTTCTTTCCGTTTCTCTCTCTTTCTCTTTTCCTTTCCCTCCAGACTATGGATTACAGAACATACATTAAAGGGTTGTCATGTGTATCGTTTTGCCTCTATTTAATGCTCAGTTCTATGTCTTCGGATTGATGCCAAGATGTGGAATCACTGGTTATATATGGGGGATGTGTTTTTCAATTTTTAGGAAGTTTCCATACCGTTTTCCACAGAGGCTGAGTCAGACAACATTCCCACCAACAGTGAATGAGGGTTCTCTTTTCTCTGCAGGCCACCTACATAAGTTTGTAATTTTTTTAACATAGGCCATTTTCACTGAGATGAGGTGATATCTCATTTTCATTCTCATTTTCTGATAAGTGAAGATGGACACCTTCACTTTGCTGTTAGCCTTCCATATATCTTTGGGGCCACATCTGTTCATCTCCCCTCCTCATTTTTTGATAGGATTTTGTTGTTGATCTTTATGAGTGTTTTATCTAACTTGGAAATTCACCCATTATGAGATCTATGGCATGAAAATATTTTGATAGCTCTCTCTCTAATATCATTCTCTCAAGGCCTCCCATGTGAGTTTTCTAGAAAAAGCCAAGTGTATTAAATGACTAAATAAGGGATATTTTATTTATTTATTTTTATTTTTTTAAGTATTTTATTATACCACCGTGAGATATACAAATAAAAAGATATACAATTAAAAAGTTCATGTTTGGGTTTTGGTCATACAGTATTTCAGCACCTGTCCCTCCACCAGTGCCCATCTCCCACCACCAACATCCCGGTTCCCTCCCCCTTCCTCAGCCCTGCTCCATGGCAGGTTCTTTATTTCTTTCCCTTTCTCTCTCTTTCTCTTTTCCTTCCCTAATAAGGGATATTTTAAGCAGTTTAATGACCATCTCATTTCCCCTTCTCTTTTTGATAATGTTTACTATACTTGCTAAGACATCAGGGCTGTGACTTTCCAAGAGCTGTCTAGAGTACGTGATAGTTATAGTCAAATGATGCATGATAATCTCCCACAGAATTTATGAATGAATTGTTATCTATAAGGATGTAATAGTGAAGGAAGTGACAATTTGTATTTATACTCTCTCTGTAGAAGATAGGTCAGAAAGAAATGCATTTAACAACAGCAAGAAATTAGGTCTACATATGAAAAAATGTTTTATTTTGAAGAAACCTTGAACTGTTTTTAATTATGGATCTTTCTTGTAGCTCTTAGTGGATCATCAAATTCTCATCTTTCTGAGGCAATTTAGACAGAGGTTTATTTTATTTAGGAGACGAAGAGAAATTGCTGTTCAAAATTCCTTCCAATGGAAATGTGTTTGTCTTCTTTAAAGCAAGTTCAATATATTGAATTCAGTTCTTTTAAGTCTGTGGCGTGGGGGATAGGAGAAGAAAAGGACATCTTTATGTAATAAATAACTTCCTTCGAATTTGATTTACAAACCAGTTGTCTTCTAGAATGTTTAAACTTGGGGCTAGTGAATACAGCCTGTTGTCCAAATCTGGTTCACTATCTATTCTTTTCTCTCCCCTTATAACAATATATTTTCACAGTTCTGGAGGCAAAAAAATCTTAAATCCAGATGCCAGCAGAATAAATTCTTTCATAAGACCTTTCTTCTTGCTTGTGGGTCACTGTCCTCTTCCTCTGCACTCTGTCCTGCTGTTTATTATTGTAATTAAAGTTCTATTAAAACACAGTCATAGTATCTATTAATTGTCTATGGATGCTTTAATGCAACAGTGGTAGAGCTGAGGAGATGCCACAGAGACCATATTGACCACAAAGGCTAAAATAAAGCATTGGCTATCTGGCCCTTTATGAATAAAGCTTGCTGGCTGTTGGTTTATAAGGTTCACAAAAATTCAGTCATGCAATTAGTGCTGTGTCGGAAACTGCTTTGCTGCTCAGCTTTGTACTGATGTACAGTTGCATTTCCCAACAAAATTGGGGGAGCAGGACAGGGGATCCCCCCTCTGCCTTAGGAGATTGGCGGCCGGCAGATAAAGACTAATGAATCCAGCAAATTCCAAAAGCTTTTACTCACACAAATTCTTTTTTTTTAACAAGGTTTTTTTTTTTTCTTTTTTTGGGTCACACCCTGCGATGCTCAGGGGGTTACTCCCTGGCTCTGCATTCAGGAATTACTCCTGGCAGTGCTCAGGGGTCAAAGTCAGCCAGCATTTGTGCCGCTTGGCTAATGTTTGGTGTTATTAGAACGATGTCATCAGCGAGCGGGAGGTGGTGTAGTTGCCGACCATCTATCTTCACTCCCATTCCTTCCCATTCTAATTGTCTCATGATGTTCTCGAGGGTGGCACTGAAGAGTTTTGGTGAGATGGTATCACCCTGTCGAACCCCTCTTTTGACATCAATGATCACTTCTTTGTAGAATGGTGAGATCCTGCTGGTGAATCCATAATACAGCTCACGAAGGATCTTGATGTATTGGGTTTGAACACCCTGTTTGACTAGGGCTTCGATGACTGCTTCAGTTTCCACAGAATCAAAGGCTTTCTGTAAATCAATGAGCGTGAGACAGAGCGGCATTTTGTACTCCCTACAAACCTCAATGAGCTTGGTTACTGTGTGGATATGGTCGATTGTGCTGAATCCTTTCCCGGAAACCTGCTTGCTCGCATGGTTGACCTTCATCTAGTGTTCTGCTAATCCTGTTCAGGATGACTCGTGTAAACAGCTTGTAGATGACAGACAACAGGCAGATGGGGCGATAGTTGCCGATGTCATGAATGTCTCCCTTCTTGAACAGTAGAACTGTCCTGCTGGTTTTCCATTGGGAGGGCACCTTGCATTCGGACAGGTAGCGTGTGAAGAGCCGAGCTAGTGTATTGATGAGCACCGATGGCAGATTCTTCAGATGTTCGGGTCTGACTTTGTCTGGGCCTGGTGCTGTTCCCTTCTTTACCAATGAGATGGCATGTCTTATTTCAGAAGGGAGAAGCGTTGGGAATGACGTATCCATCCTGTGGAATTTGGTATGTGGGCAGGTGGATGTGGCTATCAAAAAGATTTGAGTAGAAGTCCTGGATAATCTTCTCCATTGCCTTTCTGGAAGATGTGATAGATCCATCAGGGCGTCGGAGGGCAGTCATCTTGGTCTTATAGTTGGCGAAGGACAGGCGGGCAGTGCGAATACTTTTCCGGCTTCTGCTGCATCTTCCAGTATTTCTGCTCTTCTGTCTTTGAGGTCTGCTTTTATCGCTTCTCTGCACTGTTTAGCAAGCTTGGACGTTAGCATTTGGTCTCCTGAGGCTCGCGCCTTGCCACGTTGGCGAATGAGCTCGAGAGTTTCTGAAGACAAGCGTCCTTTTGTGTTTTTTCTCTCTCGGCATTCTTCGCACAATCATGGAGGTGCTGAACCAGTCGGTTGTATTCTTCATCGATGTCATCAATGATGGTATCTTTCCATGTTGCCGCAATGGTACTAAAGAGTTCCCAGTTCATTTCATGAGAAATGAACTAGTTCCAGAGGCCCCATTCTCTCTCAATGGAACACACATCTCTGAATGCAGCAGTTATGTGTACCTAGGTCGAGAAGTCAACATGATGAATGACCTAAAACCTGAGCTGCGCAGGAGGAAGAGAGCGGCATGGAATGCCTTCAAAGGCATCGAAGAAATAGCTAAAAAGGACAAAGAACCTCCGGCTCCGGGCACATCTCTTTGACTCCACCGTTCTCCCTGCATTAACATACGCCTCAGAGACCTGGGCCCTACGAAAGCAGGATGAGAATGCTATTCGGGTCTCCCAGAGAGGCATCGAAAGAGCTATGCTTGGAATATCACGTCTCACTCAAGTGAGAGAAGGAATCGGAGTTCTGACCTCCGTAGCTATTCCAGAATCAGGGGCGCTGTCTCGTTTGCCAAGGCATCGAAAATCAGATGGGCTGGACATGTAATGCGATTTGGAGACAACCGCTGGACTAGAGCCGTTACCGACTGGATCCCACGGGATGTCAAAAGATCACGTGGCCGCCCACCTACAAGATGGTCAGACTTCCTTGTTAAGACCCTGAAGGAACGGTTTGAGGCTCTTCATATTCCTGAATCAACCAGATGCCATTGGGCTACATTGGCACGTGATAGGGTCCAATGGAAATGTTACTGGCGCCCGCTCGAGCAAATCGATGAGTAACGGGATTCAAGTGATCAAGTGATCAAGTGCTCAGGGGACCATATGGGATGCCGGAGATTGAACCCAGGTCAGCTGCGTGCAAGGCAAATGCCCTACCTGTTGGACTATCGCTCTGGCCCCACACAAATTCTTGTATGCAATTGAATGACAGGAAGACCCCAAACTTTAAATTCCTAACTGGGGGCCAGAGCGATAGCCCAGCGGGTAGGGCATTTGCCTTTGCTCGCAGCCGACCTGTGCCGGCCTGGGTTCCATCCCCAGCATCCCATATGGTCCCCAAGCACCGCCAGGAGTAATTCCTGAGTGCAGAGCCAGGAGTAGCTCTGCACACCCGGCAATGCTCAGGGGTTTCTCCTGGCTCTGCACTCAGGATCCACTCCCGGCGGTGCTCAGGGGACCATATGGGATGCCAGGAATCGAACCCGGGCCGGCATGGGCGGCAGCGTGCAAGGCAAACACCCCATTCGCTGGGCTATCACTCCGCCCGGCATTAATACTTCTTATCATGAATATATAGCCAGCCAATTCCAAACTCTAGATCCACTAAGGTCGATAATCTGTAAGAATAATTCACTGTGGCTTTACCTTTAGAATCAGAGACATGTCAGTTTGCCGGAGGCACACTGGTATGTCTCTTTGTACTAACAGAACTGATTGCATTATGGTTGGTACATCGTGGCCAAGTACTCTTGAAATATCTACATGTGTCCCCATGGGGACCCATGGGGAGCAAAGAGTTTTGTACTGGAACAAGTGAGAGTCTTAAAAAGGATATTTTTGCCATATAAAATTATGAAGCCAGTCTAATTCTGCCCAAGGCCCCATTGAGATTCCCTAAAAGCAGAGAGCAGCTCTTAACATAAGCTAAATGTAGCAGGAGCTGAGAGCTCAATAGGGTATATTATCCAACAGTGCTGGGTATGAGATACAGTTTTTGGGGTTTTTTCTTTTTTTGGGTCACACCTGGTAACAGGGGTTACTCCTGGTTCTTCACTCAGGAATTACTCCTGGTGGGCTTGGGGGACCATGTGGGATGCCGGGTATTAAACCCTGGTTGGCCAGGTGCAAGGCAAATGCCCTACTCACTGTGCTATCGCTCTGGTCCTATGAGATACAGTTTAGTTTTATTCAATTGCATAGCCCATGAAGAATATAATCAGAATACATATTATAGATCAAATTATAGATAGAAATTTTCACATTAGTGAAAAGCGCAAAAAAGCCCACTTTATACAACATCTGTCCTTTTCTAGTTACAGCAGCTAAATGTAGTGCTGACTAATAATCTAACAAAAATTATTTAATTCTTTAATCAATTATGTGAGACAACATACAATGTTAGGACTCTGGTTAGAAGTGCTTTCACCAAAATGAAATAAATAGTTTAGATTATGTCATTGATGGCATTATTTGTAACCTTTATATTTTTTTTGGAGGGTGAACTTCAGAGTAGGACTTGGGGCCCAGAAGCCACTCTTGGAGATTCAAAACCAGAGGATTCAATGCTTGGTTCGTCAGTGCTAATGTTGGGGGGAGTTTGTTTTCTTTCTATGTAGGGAAATGTATTTTTGACTTGTGAGGCTTCAGGCATGCATTAATATATTTTTTCATACTATTATGGCCTGTATTGCATTTCCCTTGAAGGAAAAGATATCTGGAAATCCTAATCCCTCATATTGGAGTATAATCTTATTTAAAAATAGGGGTAAGGGGCTGGAAGATAGTATAGAGGGTAGGTTGCTGGCTTTGTATGTGGCTCACCTGGCTTTGATCCCTGGCACCCTCTATGGTCTCCTGAGTATCAGCAGAAGTATTTCCTGAGAAAAAGAGCCAGGGTAGCCCTGAGCACCTCAGGGTGTTCCCCTTACCACCTTTGCACTTGCCTCCCATCCTCCATACACAGATTGTTGCAGAGGTAATTGCATAAAATGATTAGGATGAATCTTTACAGGTTTTACCCATGATCCCAAAGTAGAACATTCCCTATTTGACATGATATGGTAGGTTATTTTTTGGTGGGTGGGTGGTTCTGGGAGCAGTAACATTTTTCATATATATTCATAATGTCCCAGACTCACCAAATAACTTACTAAATCACACCAAATAGGAACATTCTGCTTTTTGATAGTGGATGGGGTGGTGGAACCTCTAAGGAACTAAGAAATTAGAGGTGGAATCCTGAATGCAGTATGATTAGTGCCCTTATAAGATGGCTGTGTTAAAGCGGAGTCATAGGAAGAATGCCATTGGTGGACAAAGAAGTTACATAACTACAATCTAACTGCTTTCCAGAAATTTCCAAGAAACAACAGAAGTGATGTAAGCTCTTTCGCCAACCATGATCCAGAGACTCATATGTAAATCTTGAGAGAGATCAACAAGATGCAGAGATTCTTCCAGACCCCATGCTAGGCTGAGTCATCCAGGGTACTCCAGAGCAGAGCAGGTGAGCCCCACACCCACTCAAATATAGCCCCTGCAGCCCAAAAACCCCACACTCCACAATCAATTCTCTTTTCCCAGCTGGACTCTACTCCTTGGGATGAGCATCATCCAGAAATTAATCTTTTGAAAAACTCAAACATGTGGGTTTTGTGATTAAAATCTCCATACTTTCAAGGAGTAGAGGATAGGCTACCTCCCCCCATCTCCCTGTACTTCTGAAAGCCCAGGCAATCACTCACAAGCTCCCAAATGCTACACAGTTAGAAATTAAACTCCACCTTTTTCACCTTGTTAAAATTTTTTGGCCTTCCTCTAGTGACAACTCAAATTCTATAGCACTGATAAACCTGGTGTAGCATACCAGATTGTATGGAATGTAATGTAGAAGGCATCCAATCTCAATTAACAAAATATCAACACAGAAGGCTTAACGTGTAACAACATCTTGTTCATCTGTTATACAAGGGCTTTATTGCTCCATGGTGAGATACACAATCTTAATTAACTTTCTTCTGAGGAAACATTTTTTGATCATCCTTTGAGCAAATTAAAACAAAGCAATATGAAATAAATTATTGAGGGCCTGCTATGGGGCAGGCTGAAGAAGTGGTTGGGAAAATTGAAGATAATGGTGGTGGAAAGGTGCAACAGCAGTGGGATTAGTGTTGGTATATTGAATGTCTGTAACAAGTTATCATGAACAACTTTGTAAACCACAGTGTTTATATTAAGGTGTAATGGAAAAATAAAATTTAAAATAAAGATAAAGGAAAACACAAGAAGCTAGAAAGAAGAGTTTACTTACAGAGGCAAGAGGGAGCAGTGCCTTGGTGCTTTGTTACTGCAACCTTAGGAAATGAATGCATTAAATAAAAACCAAATTTTGTGAAGGTTGATTTCCTAGTTTAATGGTGAAAATCTTACACAATGCAACTGTTAAATATTTTCCATTGGTTATAAATTTATAGGAACTGAGCTAGTCTAGCATGCTGCTTGTTGAATTTTCTTGCCTTTTCCTGTCCTTTTCCCTGCTTTACCTTTCTGAAGGAAAATCCTATCCAGAAGGAGAATGATAAAAGCCACAGCTCAGATTATCCATCTTCACCAGTTCCTGATATGCAGAGAATTTCCATAATTCTCTAGGGTGGAGAAGGCAGTTGTGGAAACCGCACCTAGAGGTCTGGCCACCGTTTTGGAGAAATATAAAGAAAGGAAGGAGCTCTGTTCTTATGTTCCTGCTAAGGAACAGGCTGCCCTCTAAAGTGAGTGCGCTTCCAAAGCTTGGCTTTAGAACACTGTCAAGAGCAGCCCAAGCAGTAATACTTTTATGGTTCAGTAAAGATTTTATTTTATTGGTTTACTAAGCAGTATTTAGGGAGCATGGGACCACTTCTGGGTTACTCTGCCTGTGTCTGGGGGGAGGAAGGGAGGGGGGAAGGAGGCGAGGAGGGAGGGAGGGAGGAAGGAAGGAAGGAAGGAAGGAAGGATGGGAGGAAGGAAGGACGGAAGGGAGGGAGGAAGGGAGGGAGGAAGGAAGGAAGGAAGGGAAGAAGGAAGGAATGAAGGAAGGAAGGAAAGAAGGATGGGAGGAAGGAAGGAAAGATGGGAGGGAGGAAGGGAGGGAGGGAGGAAGGGAAGGGAGGAAGGGAGGAAGGGAAGGGAGGAAGGGAGGAAAGGAAGGAAGGAAGGAAGGAAGGAAGGATGGGAGGAAGGAAGGACGGAAGGGAGGGAGGAAGGAAGGAAGGAAGGGAAGAAGAAGGAAGGAATGAAGGAAGGAAGGAAGGAAGAAGGATGGGAGGAAGGAAGGAAAGATGGGAGGGAGGAAGGGAGGGAGGGGGGAGGGAGGGAAGGAGCGAGGAGGGAGGAGGGAGGGGGAAGGAAGGAAGGAAGGAAGGAAGGAAGGAAGGATGGGAGGAAGGAAGGACGGAAGGGAGGGAGGGAAGGGAGGGAGGAAGGAAGGAAGGAAGAAGGAAGGAATGAAGGAAGGAAAGAAGGATGGGAGGAAGGAAGGAAAGATGGGAGGGAGGAAGGAGGGAGGGAGGAAGGGAAGGGAGGTAGGGAGGAAGGGAAGGGAGGAAGGGAGGAAAGGAAGGAAGGAAGGAAGGAAGGAAGGAAGGAAGGAAGGAAGGAAGGAAGGAAGAGAGAGATGGAGGGAGGGAGTGACAGGGCAGAAACAGGACTAAGATACAAGAATACTTACCTTGCTGAGCACTCTCAGTGCCTTTGCTTATAGTTTATATGACAGTAAATAACAGAAAACCTTGACAAATGAGAAATTATAAAAATAATTGGCATTATAGAGAGATAGAAGAGAGGTGATCTTATTACATGCATGTCTTGCATGTGACTGACCCCATTTCAATTTCCTCAGCGACATGGTCCCCTGTGCCTCAGTATGTGTGGCTCTGGAGACCCCAGCAACAACGGGGTGGCCAGTGTAAACCCCAGCACTGCAGCTACCCTTCCTCAGACCTTCTTTTAACTTTTGACTTGGTTGATTAAGAACCAGAACCACCAAGACTGGTCTCTGAATACCCTGAGCACCACTTGGGAGGCTACCCCCAAATGCAAAATAACTGCCATTACTACATCACTGCTCATATAAACAGTTCTGCTACAGAGAAAAAAATGAATAAAGAATGTAACTAGTTTGATTAAGGTAAGTTGTAGTGAGACAGACCTGGTGAACTAGAAGAGCTATGAAATGAAAAATATTACCAAGAGGTCTTAAGAGCCAGGATGGACTTTCCTTTGAATAAACAGATAATACCTTAAGGTTTTTGAGCTGGGGATGACTTGAGTTAAGAAGCTGAATCTGCAACTATATTTGGAATAATCCAGTCACTGTAGTTCTCCACATCATTGCACATGAAAATCACTTTGTAATGGTTTTTAAAAATTTCATGAGCTTTTAAAATTTCTCATGTTCAAGGATCAGGAGATAGCTCAAAGGAGCAGGACATGCCTTGCATGTAGGAGACCTGAGCTCAGTTCACTCGCCCTGCATGGTCCTCCCAGCACCTCCAGAAGTAAGCACTGAACCAACAGTAGCTCACGTGTGCCTCCAAAATGAAAATCAAACAAAGTACTGATGCCTAGATCCATCCCAGACCCACTTAAGTCAAAATTCTTGGGAATAGGGCCCAGGCATTTTTTTTCAGTTTTCCAGGAGAAAGACTATTAATAGATATGGGGATTCCTCTAGGAGTAATAAAATATTTAGAATGAGCTAATGATGGTTGCATATTGAAAATAAGGAAGAAGGGGGAAGGGAGTGAGAGAGGAAGGCAAAAGGAGAGGAAAAAAGAGGCAAGCAGAAGGGAAAGCAGAGAGGGAAACGAGAAGAACCAAAGTCCTCAGCAGATTCCAGTTTGCAGT
>JAJIBD010020690.1:0-21603 GCA_021461705.1 Cryptotis parvus | reverse complement strand
AAGTTTGTGATTTCTTGATATTGGATTGTAAATGCCAGAATCTGTATAAGTAAAAGCTGATTAGAACTTTTCTGGATTTGTGAGTCTTTATCCACTGGCTGCCAATCCCTGGGGTAGAAGGGAATCCTGTCCTGCTCCCCAATTTTGTTGGGGAACCCGGCATTCTCTGACAATATATATTCATCTTGGACTCCATAACTCTTCTGACTGTCTCAATAATTATTATTCATGGTTAATTTTAGAAATACAGATTTTATAGCTACCTAGTGATTAACAGAACCAATATTGATATCTAAAGATTGTGGAGTCCAAATGCTGTTCCCAAATGGCCACATGCTTTAAAGGACAGTGAGATGGCTCAACAGAGTAACTGTAAGTTTTTTCATGTTGAGGGCTGATTTAACTTGAAATTTCATTATGGTTTCTATACTGTGGAAGCATCTCCAGATTTTGCTATTGTTGGTGTTATTTTATTTTGGGCCACCCACAGTTGTGCTCATGGATAACTCCTGATTTTAGGCTCAAGGATCACTCCTGATATGCTTGCATAGGACCTTGTGGAAGTTTGGAGAAATATATAGCTGGCAATATATATTCATGATATGAAACATTATGCTATTTTCTATCAAGTAAGTCTTGAGTTGCATTTGACCTCAGGTAAAGATACCCCCCCATCTCTACAAGTGCTTTGTGCAGGAGCTTGTAAGGCAAGATCTGGCACTGGTAAATTAGCATTTGTATGGACTGGGCTGGGTGAGCATATCTGGAGATTTGCATTTAATATGCTGGGTCTTTGACCCTACTGAGACCTGGGCTAAGGGCAAGAAGGATCAGGCTAGGGGCCAAAGGGATATAAGAAGATTCTCTCTCTCTCTCTCTCTCTCTCTCTCTCTCTCTCTCTCCGCCTGCCTGCCTGCCTTCCATCTTGGTTCTGTACTTCAACCTGAGCAAATGGTCTGGGTCTTATGTTCATCTTTTTTAGGATTCTGGCAGAGCACATGGTCTGGGTCCAGATAGGAATTGGAAATTTGGTGTTTTCCTGACCGTGGATTGTATTACCAGAACTTGTTTAAGTAAAGCTTTTTGGAACTTTGCTGGAATTGTGAATTTCATTCGCCAGTTGACAGGTCTTTGAAGTAGAAGGGAATTCCACTCCTTCTCCCTGATACTGCCAGGGAATCCAACAGTTCCCTAACACACATCTACTGCTGTTGGGATTGTCTGGTTCATTCTCTATGGAAAACAATAAGGATATCTACCCTAAAATATAGGCATAGAACTATGTGACCCAGCAATAACACTTCTTGGTGCCTACCCTCAAACACAAAATGGTTATTCACAAAGATACACACACATATGTTCATTGCTGCACTTAGAACAATATCCAAGTTATGAAAACAACCCAAATGCCTAACTACATGAATCAAGAACTTGTGGTGTATATTAACTCATTGGAATACTACGCATCTCTAAAACATAACAAAATCATGTAATTTGTAACAACTTAGATGGAACTAGATGATATGTTGAATGATGTCCGTTATCAAGAAAGGGATGGATACAGACTAATTTCCCTGATATATGAGACTTAAAAATAAACAGCAAGGTAGCAAAAAAGGCTACAGGAAACACAAAAGGACAATTGATTCACACAGTTAAGTGGGTTAAGAGGAGTTAAAAAGGGAAGAAGATTGGAGGTCCTTGGGGAGAGAATTGGGTGCACTGGTGTTGGAATTATGGGCATGAGAAGCCATCGTTAAAGGTAATAAGAGTCACAGAATCTCAATCAAAAAATTGAAAATTAATTATTTCTAAGTTTGGAGGCCACACTGAGACCTGGTTAGGGCTTACTCTTGACTGTGTGCTCAAAGATAACTCCTAGAAGAGTTTCAGGGACCATGTAGAGTGCCAGGGAAAAAGCCCAGGTTTGCTGTCTGTAAGACAAGTCTTTTATCCCACTATACATTATTTTTCTTTTGACTATTTTACTGAGTAGGTTACCTCTTAAACGTTTTGCTTTAAACAGTGTTCCATAATTTTTGTTTTCATTTTAAAAGTAAATATTTAAAAATCCTTTAAACAAAGTATAGAAGGAAATAGGGGATCTTTCAGCTACCTGACAAGATATTAAAAGTGTTTTAAGTATAAACGTTCACTTATCACTTGACATCCCGTTATTCGTTGATTTGCTCGAGTGGGCACCAGTAACATTTTCATTTGACCTTATCACCGTGGCAGTGTAGCCCAATGGCATCTGCTTGCTCCAGGAATACGAAGAACTTCAAACTGTTTGTTCAGGGGTCTTGACGAAGAATTCTGACCATCATGTAGATAGGCCCCCATGTGATCTTTTTGACACCCATGGGATCCAGTCAGTGATGGCTCTAGTCCAGCTGTCATCTCCAAATCGCATTACATGTCCAGCCCATCTGATATTTGATGCCTTGGCAAACGAGACAGCATCCCTGACTCCAGAGTCATTGATGGAGGTTGGAACTCCGGATTCCTTCTCTCACTTGAATGAGGCGTGATATTCCAAGAATAGCTCTTTCGATTCCTCTTTGGGAGACCCAAATCGTATTCTCATCCTGCTTTTGTAGGGCCCAGGTCTCTGAGGCATATGTTAATGCAGGGAGAATGGTGGAGTCGAAGAGGATGTGCCCAGGGTTGGAGGTTCTTTGTCCTTTTAGCTATTTTTTCAATGCTCTTGAAGGTGTTCCATGCTGCTCTCTTCCTCCTGTGCAGCTCAGGTTTTAGGTCATTCATCATGTTGAGTTCTCAACCTAGGTACATATAACTGCAGCATTCAGAGATATTTGTTTCATTAAATATAAACGTTAAGTTTCTATATTAATTAGAATAGGTTAAAATCCCAAAATATGTCATTGTCTACTAGAGTAAACCATAGGGTTATTTCAAACTCCCACACATGTCAGAAAACTTGCTGAGATCCAGTGAATAGTGTCGGTGTCTCTGGTCAATGCTGTTTTGCAATGCATGCTATGTAAGACTCAGCTTTTAAACTCTAGAAATATGATTAGCATGAATGAAGAATATACTTTCATTTAATTTTAGGTATTTATTATTTTTATTTAGAAAACTATGTTGAAAGTGTCTCTAAATGATCCTTGGCTTCACCAATGTCCCTTCTACTCCCGTTTGACTCACACCCAAATGTCTGCCTCTAAGAAAGTTTTAATTTTATAAGTTTTTGCACTCTGTACATTTTAATTATTTTATGTTTAAAACGTCCAATGTGACTAGTAGCTACTCAGACACTATCACTTTTTAGCATATATTTTTCCATAACTCTTTGTATTCAGGGAGATATGAGAAAACCCAGAAAGGAAGAGGCACATGTCCTATTTCAAATTGTTCATCCAGAAGTGCCCCCTAATTTTGCTACTTGAATTCTATTAATGAAAATTAATCATCTAGCTAAACCTATATGTGCAAAAGGAGACTCATTCTAGTTAACTACTTGGTATTGCTTGACACTATGAAAGGAAGAATTGATTTTATTGCCCAGTGGACGACTCTACTATACAAAACTGAAAAGATTTTTGTTGCTTTCCCCTAAAAAAGTATTAATATTAAAGTGAAAAAATCATTCGAATGCAGTATTAGAAGCTTAAAAGTCCTGCTCCTGCCTATTTTCTTCCAATTGAAATAAGAGTAAAAAAAGTACACAAGGAGAGAGAAATGGTATAATGTTCAAACTGGAGAGAACATCTAGGGATTTCTGGAGATTATTTATGAAACCCTAAGACAAATTAATCCCATTTCTGTAATAAGCTGCAAACAGATGTTTGGAAACAATTTGCGCTTCTGAATCCACTCAAGTAGTCATGAAGTTGCAGAAGTGACAGAAGTTGTGCTTAAGCAGAAGGACTCAGTGGTATCACTAGCCCAATGCATAAGTAGTGTACAGGTAGATGGTTTCACAGAGTGGGCAGAAATAAAGGTAAAAAAAAGTGTGAAGGAAGTTTTAAAACCTAGGAAGACTGGTTTTAGGTTCAGCTGACTGTTCTTGAACTGTTCATTAAGTGCTAGAATGGTATGGGAAATTTTCATTCTCTTCTCAGCACAGTTTTATCTTCTTTATAATTATGTTGTTTCCATTCCCCATCAATCAGGATTGTTTTCTGTTAGATGTTATACAAAACCAACTAAGGTTAAATTATACAAAAAAGCTAATTTATGATTCATGTAACTCTACAAAGTTAGTCAACATATCTAGTATATGAAATTGTTTCTCTTAGCCTTCATATTGTTGATTTGGTTTGCTAATCTTGGTAATGTGACTGTTCCAATGAACAAGAGGCAATTTATGGTAATTTGTAATTCAGTGAGAACAATGTGCTATGGGTTGGGGAGTGGAAGGGAGTGAGAATGAAAAAATAGCCAAGATAAGAGAAAACGAAAGATGAGGTAACGATAAATTAAAAATTGCTGCTGGTCTTTACAATGATAAAATCCTGAATCTTTCATGTATTTGGTTGAATGTCAAAAGACAGAAATACTGATCAAGTTCATAGGTTTCTTTAAATCGCTTCAGTAGAATGGCTATGTGTTATTGTACTCAAAGGAATTGATTTACCATGTTATAAGTTTTTCTTTAAAATCATTTTTTATTTTATATTATGTCTCTCAGGTTATGTATTCTAATCACTTTCCTAGTTTGCTTAGTTTGCTATCTATACTTTGTTATAATGTTGAAATTATTGTGTTTTGATAAAAATATAAGGTTTTTACTTTACTTTACAAGTAAGAAAAGTGGGATACTTATGAGTATGCAAGGTATTATATATTCATTAGAATAAAATTTTTCACAATGTATGACATGAAAGTCGGGAAAATAAACATTTTTGTTCCTGGTTTTGGCATATCGAATATGCATCAGACAGCTTGCCAGGCTCTGCCTTCGTCAAGACTCTGAATGGTTTGGGCTCTTCATATTCCTGAAGCAACCAGGTGCCATTGGGCTACATTGGTACGTGATAGAGTCAAATGGAAATGTTACTGGCACCCGCTCGAGGAAATCGATGAACAATGGGATGTCTAGTGATCTAGTATGACATGAAATATCTGTATGCTCAGCCCCTGGAAAGTAAACCATTCTTAATGTTACAATATTGACCTACTATTATTGATTCGTTTATTTTATGTATTAAATGCCTGAGAATATATTAGTCACTCAAGGATATCACTGAGCAAACTTGTGATACGACTCTTCTAGAGAGCTTACAGTTTAGTAATGGGTAACAGTAATAATGTACTGTTAACATTCTAAAAGTTCTAAATCTAAATCACTACAAAGGGTATATAGGAAAGAGATAAATAGCATAACTCTGTGTAAGGAATAGTCAGTGGTTGGCCTTTGGTTAAATTTAGGATTACATGTCCCAGCTCAAGATATTCAAATTAACTTCATTTCTACAGAAACATGTAAGGAAAACAAAACATAACTACCTCTGGTATTAGCTAATAAGTTACCAGCTCTCTAACATTGCTTCATACCTAAATACAAATTATGGCTTCCAAGTATATGCTTTTCTTCATTAGGAAAGCAAATTCCATTTATACTAACTTCCAAAATTATATATATACATATATATGGAACCGCCAGTCTGTTTGGTTTAGTATCACTGGGCATGGCCTTGGGGACACCTGGGCATTGCCTGGGAGAACTGAGCTCACCCCCTAAAAAGAGAAGATATTTTTTTTCAAAAGAGTCTACTTAACAATGAGTTTAAAAACTTAATTTAAAGATAGGAGACCACAGGGAGATCATATGGTGGATTATGTTCAATTCCTGGAATACTATTGGTCTCCTGAGCAGTGCCAAGAGTAATTCCTGAGGGTAGAGTCAGGAGTAACCCTTGAATATTGCTTTGTGTGAACCCACAACAAACTGTTAATCAAAGTGAAAGGTTTCATAAAGTGATGGATAAACATGATAGAATAGAGAGGTAAAGGTGTAGCTCAGCAGTAGAACACTTGTCTTACCTGTGTGAGGCACTAGGTTCAATCCCCTGGCACACTATAAACCCAAATACATACTACATGCACACACACACACCTTATACATACATATGTGAGAAAAGTGATGGGATAGTTAAGTTGAGAAACAGTACAGAGGAACTGAAATCTGTCCAGAGTTTGACTTGGTCAATGCAATTTATTGAATATGGCAATGTAATTCCTCTCCTTGACTCAAACTTATTTGGGCTTTATCCAGTTTTTTTAGAGCCCTAGTCTGAAATATATTTATTTGCTCTAAATTTGTGCCCATACAATTTTACCTTCCATTAAAACTTGCTCTTTAACTGCAGTAACCATATTGTCTCCACTAGCCTTCAGTTGTTTTCCAGTCTGAATCTGTGTAACTCCCTCTGAGTTTTGAAACTTTGAGTGAGACTACCAGTCATGAACTTAAGATGCCTGCCTAGTTTTCAGGCAACGATTTTCTGATTTTGACTTCAGTACTTGGTCCTTCTTAAGGATTTTTACACCTCTAGGTTATGGAAAGTCACCTTTACCGGTGTTTCTCATACTCCAGTTAGCAAACACCATATACATGGGCAATTTAATAAGTCATGGCAGATCCTTTGGTAAAAGTGTGGCTCTTTACTTATCCTTAATTAGCTCCTAATCATATTCCAAAGAGTTAATACTGTATCTATCTCTTTCAGACATTTGCCATCAAACTGAAATTAAGCTTCATAGTGAGTTCATGAAAAAAATTCTGGTGAAAAAGTGTCTATTATATGGAGGAAGAAGGAATTAGGGAATAACTGTAGTGGAGAATCAATTAAATAACTGTACGTAGGCATACAAGTGAATTATAGCTTCTTTAATACCTATTTGAATGCAATCTAATTGTGTTCGTGTGTTCCTGTGTGTGTGTGTGTGTGTGTTTTGGACACACCTAGTGATGCTCTGAGCTTACCCTTGGCTCTGTGTTGAGGGTTCACTAGTAGTGTTTTGAGCAATCTGGGAATCAAACTGAGGCCAGCCTTATGCAAGAGCCTTAACTGCTGTGCTATCTCACTACCCCAATCTATCTAATCTTAAATAGAAAACAGTTTTCCTCTATGGAAATAAGTCTTAGCCGGTCCTGTATTTTTAGGACAAACAGAGCTGCATTCACTAAAAGAAAATATAAACATTAGTGAGTACTTCCCCCGCAAACATGTTTCTAACTAAACCCTACTCATTCCAAAGGTCACTGTATAATCTTTGTCTTCTGTGTTCTGTCTTGTCAGGGACGCCACCGGGGTCCCCAACAGTGCTGAGAAGTGAGTTCCCTTCTACCTCCGAAGCCGGGCGGGAATGGATGAAGACTCAGGAATCCAATGCAGTTTTAAAAGGCTTTACTCATCACAGGTTCAGGCATACAAATCAGCAATAGGAAAACCCGGTGCTTAGGATTCCCAGCTAGAACCCCAGCCACGTGTAGGCCAAGATGGCGGCCACCACGTGTAAAAGGCTCTGTAAAGAGGAGACAAAGACAAGACTCCCAAGAAGGGTGCTAGATCACAAAAGAGAGACCCCAAAAAAGAAAGCGAGAGAGAGGAATCAGGCTGGTTTTATACCCATGCAACTCAGACCTCCCACTATTATGGGAAGCAGGAAGGGTGAAATGCCCTTAGGTAATTTCTCCCAGCACCTCACCTAGGCCCTATTATATGCTAATGTTTTGAGCCAAGATCTGCCTGGAAATGCCTTTACAGGGTAGAGAAGGGGGTTTTTTGAGATGGCATGTCTCTGTACCAAAGACTGATACTAATGCCAGTTAAATATTTCTCCAAGCCTTCACAAGAGTCTCATCTACTTCACTGTAGTTTTGTATTTTAGTTGTCTTTGAGTTATCAGGGAGCCATGCTTGCTTGCTTGGAGGCAAACAGCATTTCTCTCTGGTCTAATTACTTAGAGATCCAACGTGGCCAGCCAAATATGCTGGTAAGATCTAGCTAGTCCCACGATGATTGTGGTAGTATGAGAGAATCTTTATACCAGCCAGTACAAGAATACATGGTCAGATAAACTGCTACATTTAGACTACCCACTTTTCTACGAAGTGACCTGCAGAAGGCAATCCAGGGCAGATGCAGAGACTCTTAGAGGAGGCCTGCAACACTGTCTAGAAAGTAAAATCATCACTCAGTAAGATCCATTTTCTAGCTTCCTCTTTAGTTTAACTAAATATTATAATAGATTCTTCCCATCCCAATCAAAAACTAACCCAAACTGCTGGAGTTGGATTTCTAAAAAGGAGTCCAATTCTTTCAAAAAACAGAGTTAAGGGAGAACTCTTAAAGTTGACCCATTTTTCTATTGGCTCTAATCATATGTAACTCTGAAAATGAAAGATCTGTTCAACAACCAAGGCGTCAATGAAATTTCTCTCACTAGTTTTATCTTAGATGGTCTATCTAACCCATGGCATATATGGGTTAGATGGTGCACCCAGATTTTTAGATATTCCAGGCTAGCCCTGACATGTTATGGGAGTCACAAATACAATGTTGCTATACTCAGAAGTGTAAAAAGAAATGTGGTTAACTTATTAAATTTTGCTCATATTTCTCTTTCCCTACCCAAGGACACTTCTTTTCACAGCACAGGTTATTGTGAACCTATTCCTCTTTCATTGCATACAAGGCTCAATATCATGTAGCCTAAAGTTTCAGATCAGCTAATTTCTGGTTATAATGCTTGCTTCCTTGAATACAGGTAAATTCTGCCTAGCCTTTTAGTCATACAAGTAGCTGACTTGCCTTCGGAGTTCAACCCATCTCCTTTCTACCCTGGGCATCCTTCCCAAAAAAAGGATGTTCAGTGAGCACTTAATCTTACTATTTGTTTAGCCATTCTGTAGAAAATTTTACTCTGATACAGACCCATACTCCATACCCAAAGTTGATTCTGGGTATATCTAACAAAACAACATCTCTAGTTGCTCTTCCTAATTGCTTGTATTCATATGTAACTCTGAAAATGAAAGATCTTTTCTTTCTAGTTGCTTGTATTTACAAAGACTTTGACATAGGAAAGAAAACAGAAAGCATACTATATACTTAACTACTAGTTTCCTTCATTTTCTCCTTTGCTGCTCTTTGCTTTCTACCAGGCATCCAATGGGTTAGGCATGTACTTTCTCCTCTTATTTTCGATGTGGCAAGGTTCTCCTCTATCATATTCTTTCTGGAACCACCAGGTTTATGTTTCATTATTAGTAGTGGAAGAACTTGTCTGAGTATACATAAAGAAATGTCTAAATTCCAATAGATCTAGGTAGCCCACAGAGTCTGACTTATGACTTGTGATAGGAATGTTTGTGCGACTGATAAACCTAATTTCTCTATACAAATCTTACATTAAAAATATGATGAGAGCCGAATTTTAAATTAAGCTCTACTAGCTATTATTTAACATTTTTTTCTTGGTGGCACATACTATCTCATCCCATTTTTGTCCATTTTGGTGGTAAAATGCATGGTTTGGGAGGTAGATAAGAAGGGATTTTATTTAGTAGAAGTAAAAGCATCAGGTAAAGTGTTAGAAATATTAGACTAATTAGGAAGTTTAGTGATTTCACTTTTTTTTAACATTGAACTGTTTAAAACATTTTTACTGAACAACTTCAGTTCTAAGCCCAACAAATTTCATTTTTATGGCAGAGTTTGAAGTATTCCTGGATACCGAATATTCTAATGAGATATATTTTTTTCAATCATGAAGCTACTGTATTCTCCAAGAATTCAAGGTTTTTCTTAAATTCTCAAAAGTCATAGCAGCATTATTCACAATAGCCAGAATCTGGAAGCAAACAGAGTGCCCGAAAATCGATGACTGGATAAAGAAGCTTTGGTACATCTACGCAATGGAATACTATGCAGCTGTTAGGAAAAATCAAGTTATAAAATTTGCCTATAAATGGATGGACATGGAGAAGATTATGTTGAGCGAAATTAGCCAGAAGGAGAGAGACGGATACAGAATGACTGTATTTATTTGCATGGCATAAATATATATGTACATATTAAGATACCAATATCCAAGGTCAAGTGAAACATATATCAGGAGGTCTTGTCAAAGGTGGAAATTATCACAAACGTGTGGGTGTCAGAGGCTAGGTAAGACAGAAAATGGAACAGTGTGCTAACAATTGTCAAAGGTACTAATACCAACCTAGAATTGAGCATTAAATAGAAGCGAAGCAAAAGGATACACATGCCAACCTCTTAATGTATGTTCTGTAATCCATAGTCTGGAGGGGAAGGAAAAGAGAAAGAGAGAGAAAGGGAAAAGAAATAAAGAATCTGCCATGGAGGAGGGCTGGGGGAGGGGGAGGGAACCGGGGACGTTGGTGATGGGAGATGGGCACGGTGGCGTGATGGGTGCTGGAACACTGTATGACCAAAACCCAAATATGAACTTTTTGATTGTGTATCCTTGTAATTGTAAAAATAAAAAAAATTTAAAAAGTTATTAAAATTCCTAAAAAAAAAATTTCTTTAAAGAGAGACACAGAGAAGTGACAGAGAAGTGAGGAGATATGAGGAGAAAAGTTCTGAGATGAAATGATGAGTGAATGCAGAAAGGAAGACAAGGGAAAAGAAAGAAGGTAAAGGAGAAGGAAAAAAGAAGAGAAGGAATTAAGAAACAAAGAATACAGGGAGGGAAGAAAGGAAGGACTTTTCCATTCAGTTTCTTTTGATTAGAGGATTTAAGCCTATTTTCCATTTTTTTATTATATAAAGACCATATTTGATATGCCAAAAACCAGTAAAAAATTATAGACCTCATTCCCATGACCTGAACAAATGGATTGAGGCTCTTCTTGATCCTGGAGGGAGCAGTTGCACTTGGGCTACTGTAGCACGTGACAGGACATATGGAGATGTTATTGGTGCCAGCTTGAGCTAATCGATAAACAATGGCAAGACAAGTGATACAAGTGATAAAGACCGTGCTACTGCATGTTTTGCTCAAGATGGTTAAATTATCATTACTATTTTTTCATTACATTATAACTTTCATTTTACTGTATTATATAAAAAGCATTTAAAAGCTGGAGAAAATGTATATATGTAAATTTGATAAGCTTCCATAATGTTAGAAATATCGACAACAGACATTCTGCCTAAAACAAAGCAGAACAGAATGTGTTAACCCAGTATGCTGGTCTTGGAATTATACTCGAAACCACCATGATCTCAAGATGATCTAGATAATTATGATCTAGATAATTCCTATTACATACTTTTAATGTATTTCTAAGGCATGCCCTCTATATGTATAAATAATCCTGAATTCCATGCAAAATATAATGATAAAAAGGAATCAGGACCTTATATTAGAGAAAAGTTTTTTTAATTTCAGGTGATCGAAATTCTAAAACCATTTTTTATGGTTAGTTTTTCATTTCTTTCACTGTGATTTTAGTTTTCTCTTTAATTTCACTACAGAATTTCACAAATTTATTTAAGCCTCGTTATATTTAATGTGCTCAATAATTAAAAATAAACAGAAATAGATATGTGCAAAAGTGCCAGTTCTGTACACCTCTAACTTTTCTTTGTAGGAATGGACGGATTGAAGGAGGCGAGAAGGACAGGGCAGGGGAGGAAGGGTGATAGGAGAGAGGGAGTACAAATCTTTTTCTGAATTTATAAAGATTTGGTATCACAATCAAACAGTTTTGGAACTCATTTACATATACTTTAGGTTGTATCTTGTCCAAATTTTTACTTCTACTCCTTATGTTCCGTTCTCTATATTGCTCTGCATTGTCCTGTTCTAGGAGACTGACCTTTGTGGTAGCCTTGAAGTTTTGTGACAGATGCATTATCTGAACTCTCTGATTGTGTGAATTTTTTGGTTTTGTTTTGATTGTTTTGTTTCCTAATTGTCTCTATATCATTCATATCCTTTGTTTTATTTGGGGGAGGGTAATTGGTTTTAATTCACTTTATCTTACAGAACACTTTTCTTTCAAGTTCTTATTTTCCTGCATTACCAATATGTATTAAGAGTGAGGTCATGAATTGAAAACTAATTGGAAGATGTGGGTGGGTGCCAGTGTGATCTTCAGCATGGCAAGCTTTATTTCTGGAAAGATCATTTGGGCTTTTCATCAAGATCACTTGTATCACTTGTCTTCCTGTTGTTCATCAATTTGCTTGAGCGGGCAACAGTAGCATCTCCATACGTCCTGTCACATGCTAGTGTAACCTAAGAGCATCTGCTCACTCCAGGAATAAAGAGCCTCAAACCATTCCATCAGGTCATGGGAATGAGGTCTATAATTGTTACTGGTATTTGGCATATCAAATACAACACGGATAGCTTGCCAAGCTCTGCCGTGCAGGTGGGATACTCTTGTAGTTGCCTCTCTCATCTCATGCATTTATTGACTCACATACACAGGGCAGAGCTGCCACGGCTTTCCCTGTCTGTGCCCAGCTGAGCACGAGGGGCCGGGAGAGAAGGTGAGTTCTAGCCCTGACCTGCCATCCCAGCAGAGCCTTGCAGAAGCCATAGGAACCCCCTACACCATGGGGGCTGCTATTTTCTACATCCTGACTCCCCTGCTCATTAGAGCTTCACCCAGCAGAAGAGCTGAATACACGTCCTGCTCATCAGAGTCCCACCCTATAGCAGTCATTTTCATCAAAATATCCTCAAATATAAACATTACTGGCTGTTGTTTAGTGTAGTATTTGGGGGAGGAATTGGGTAGGGGTTCTACTCCTCTAGGTTCCTGTCTTTAGGCTGGTAGTGATAATGAGGGTTTGGTATGCTCTATCTCTATCTTCCAAGAAGAATCTCATTATGCATAAGTGATCTTTCCCTTTTGTTGTTGTTGCTTGTTTTTGTTTTGGGGTCCCACCTGGCTGTGCTGAGGAAACACTGCTGAACAGCTCAGGTAACCAGGGAGGGTATTAAGGATGGAACCCTTTGTCAACAGCCATGTGCAAAGCAATCTCTCCGCTTCCCCATCACCTCCCTTCCCCATCACAGCCCTGTCCCCGCCACCTTGTACATAATATATAGGAATTGTCTATGTATGGCTTGGGGGTCAGGGCATCTTCAGCTAAGCTGGGGGGTCCCTCCCCTACAACCGCCAGCCTGTCTATCAGGCCACAATCTTTGTTAAAGGCCTTTCCTTTCCAGGATATTTGGCATAGGGTGGGATGTGGGAAGAAAACATATCTTGTTAATTCTTTTTAATTTGATTAATTGTGCATAACCCAGGGTGGCGCGCAGACTCAGGTAATTTGCAACCCCGGAAGAGATCCAGACCCATCCAATTCAGACCCACAGCTGCGCTGCTCGGCTGGCCCCATGTGGAAGCAACCCATGGAGCTGACCTCCTGGTGGGGCTCGGCCATCCCCTGGCCGAGTCCAACATTGCTCAAGGGTTTTGTCTCATGAGCGGGGTAGAGACCATGCTGGCCAGACTCGGAGTGAAGTTTTGGGCCCTGCCCTTCCTCCGCCTCCATGCCAGTTGCCCCGGAGAGAGACCCAGCCAAGTCAGACTCAGCTAATTTGCAACCCCAGAAGAGATAAGACCCATCCACTTCAGACCCACAGCTGTGCTGCTCGCCGGCCCCATGTGGGAAGCAACCCATAGAGCTGACCTCCCGGTAAGGGGCTGGCCATCCCCTGGCCGAGTCCAACATTGCTCTAAGGGTTTGCTCTCATGAGCGGGCGAGAGACCATGCTGGCCGGACTCGAGTGGAGTTTTTGGGCCCCGCCCTTTCCTCCGCCTCCATGCCAGTTGCTCCCGAAGAGAGACCCACCCACGCCAGACCCACATGCCCCTTGGTGTGTGCGCGATATTTTATAGGATACTGAATTTTGCATAAGGTTCTTCCCAATTTCTTTCACACTTATACATAGTAAACAGTTATAGACATGTTTTAACTGATACCAGTAAGCCTGGCAAGAAGCCAGAGCAAACCACACATCATGCAGTTAGTCATTCTCAACATCCAGACTCCATAGTTTCTCAGATCTCCATCCAAGAGAAAACCTGATCTTCCCACTTTAAGTTTCATCAGTAAATGCTTGGGTTGAGAGCCTTCTACTGAGACTATACCACCTACACGGTAAAGGCTGGCAAGCTACCGTGTTTTATTTACACTTTATGCCAAAGACTAGTAACTATTATGGACCTCAGTTCCATAACCTGAAGAATGGTTTCGGGCTCCTCCTGTCCCTGTAGCAAGTAGAAGCCCTTGGGTTGCACCTTGCTTGTGACAGGATTAATAGAGATGTTACTAGTGCCCCCTCGAGGAAATCGATGAACAATGGGAAGACAGTGACAGTGACAGTGACAGTAACACAGGGTGGCAACTGGGAAGTTGCAGGGTGAAGAGTCCCTCCCTTTGTCCTGCATCCCTTTTCTACGCTGATGTGTTGGTGTCTGCCTGCTCCACCCCCATTGATGTCCAATGTGGTTCTATTTTTTAACAGTCCTCCAGCCCAGCACCCTCCAGTTCCCACACTCTGTCTCTCCCTCTTTCTTGGATTTCTGTACAACTCAACTTGTATACTCTGTGTACACACAACCAGCCAAACAAAACCGTTCACGGCAAAATGAATTATCTTTTCAATTCTCTAGTAGATATTTTTTGTGGGATTATAATCACAGATATTTTTGTGGTTTTATAATAATGCCGCCTGATCCTTGAGGTGTTGCAGGCATGGCTGCAGTGCCATGCTGCAGGTGGTAGACAGGAGACAGGTTTATCTACACCCAGGGGCTCTGTCCCGTGGGCCCTGGATGGTTGATGTTTCTGGACATAGAAAAAGACTGGGCTCCCTGGGATGAACCCAGAGCCACGGCAGAGCCTGGCAAGCTACTCATGGTTTATTTGATATGCCAAAAACAGTAACAATAATGGACCTCATTTCCCAACAATAGAGACGTTACTGGCACCAGTTCGAGCAAATCAATGAACAACGGAAAGATAAGTGATACAAGTGATAATCACAGAGAAGAATGACCACATTGCTGTTTGATAAATCTGCTATTTTAAGTCAGTACTTTCCATAAGAATCTTTATGTTTACTCACTCTAAAGAAATGGATACTGGAAATCTTAAGTTTCTGCAAGAAACTTGGTTTATCAAGAAAGTGGACTCTGAATTTCCTTCAGCAGACTCATACTCAAAGAAAGTCTTTGATATCAAAGAGTAGTGAATAACAATGCATTTATCTTTGGAATTGAAGTTAAATTTGTGAGAACTGCATATATATTTCAATTGACATTGCTGATTAACCACCCAACTGTTGCTATAAATTAGAGCTTTGACTGACTTCACTTTTTATGATTGTCACTAATTTCCTTTTATTACAGTGATGATAGTAACCATGCCTGCCTTTTAATTACGTTGCCCTTAATCTCTAGAGCAGTGTGTGGCTCACATACCAGATTCTCTATATACAATTGTTGACTGCATAAATAACATTTAAAATCTTGGCACGAACTAGTCACAACTTTATTAGCCTCATTTACAAATGGTAAAACTTAGGCTCAAAGAGATAAATGTGCTAATATCACACAGTGACAAAATAGTGAAAATTAAGTAAGAAAGGATATTAGATGATATAAGACATTTTTATCATTCCCTTTGTTGTGCTAATAGTTTTATGAGTAATAGGAGACTATCTTTACTTTTAGGAGACCCAGGGTGAATTATTTTAGGACTAAGTGCCTGTGCTTCCTTGTAAATAATTTTATTAGTATACATGTATTTGTGTGTGAGAGTATATGTTTATGTATGCAAATTAAAACAAATAAATGAAATGTGACTAAATGTGCATCTTTATTGAATCTAGACTGAGGGTATATGAAAATGTCTTATTCTTTCTTGTATTGAGCTATTTTGGTGTTGTATTCATTTTATGTATACAGTATAACAATTCAATATATTGTAAAATGATCATCATAATATGTTTAATTTATATTAATAACCAGTTATAATATTTTTCTTATGACGATTAATGTGAAGGTTTGCTCTCTTTGCATTTTGAAATATGCAGTACAGTCTTTGTTAATTATGTTGCACATCCCAGGATATTCATTTTGTAGCTAGAAGTTTCTACCTTTTGGAAATCTTTTCACTCATTTTTCTCACCTCCCAGTTCCTCACCCCTGTCAACCAACAATCTGTTTTCTGTATCTATGAGCTTGATTGCTTTCAGAATTTATAGAATTCACAATAGAAGACAGAACAAAAGGAATTTTTCTTACGAGCTGAAAATATTTTCATATTCTGATTAATTTGAGGTCATGCAAAATATTGCCATAATCATGCTTGAGAATCATGTGACAATAGATAGCTGGGTTTTGGGAAATTAGAGAGAGATGGATTATGCTGCCTAAGGCCAAAATCAGATACAAGTTACATTTTCCTTTAGACCACCTTCTGTTGTGCTCATATGGTCCATATGGTGTGTTCATAAGGTCAAACAGGTGTTGCTAGTTCCCATGCTTCACATTCTTGCCTATCTAGAATCTGGCACTTAATTTTCATATTCTATGGGATTTTTTATATCTAACTCTATCCTTGGAATAATTCATTGCGCTCAAGAGAACACAATCATACTGCACAAAATTTCCAAGTAGGTTTTAGGAATCAGAAAGCAAAGATTTCTTCCAAAATGTTTTCATCATAGGAACCAAAGCTATAGCACAGGGGTAGGGCGTTTGCCTTGCATGTGGTTCAATCCCCAGCATCCCATATGGTCCCCACACACTGCCAGGAGTAATTCTTGAGTGTAGAGCCAGGAGTAAATCCTGCACATTGCTGGGTGTGACCCAAATAGCAAAAACTAACAAACAAAAAAATGTTTTCATTAATTTCTGTCAAAGTGCCTTCTAGTTAAAATTAACTCCTATCTACTTCATCTTCTCTTTTTTTTCTGTCCTGTTGTTTTGGGGGTCCATATGCAGCTGTGCTCAGGATTTACTTCTGGCTCTGTGCTCAGGGATTATTCCTGGCAGTGTTTATGGGACCATATATATGGTGCTAGGGATTGAACCAGATTGACTATGTGCAAGGCAAGTGCGCTTTCCTTTTGTACTATCTCTCTACTCGATCTCAAAAATTAACATATTTATTAATTTTCATGTCTCAGTTTATTTGTTATGCCAAAAACTAGTAACAATTATGGACCTTAGGGGCCGGAGCGATAAGCCCAGCGGGTAGGCGTTTGCCTTGCGCAGCCGGCCTGTGCCGGCCCGGGTTCGATCTCCGGCATCCCATATGGTCCCCGAGCACCGCCAGGAGTAATTCCTGAGTGCAGAGCCAGGAGTAACCCCTGAGCATCGCCAGGTGTGACCCAAAAACAAAAAAAAAAAAAAAACAATTATGGACCTTAATTCCATGACCTGAAGAATGGTTTGAGGCTTTTCCTGTCCCTGGAGCTAGCAGATGCCCTTGGGTTACACTTGCTTGTGACAGGACACATGGAGAGGTTACTGATGCCCGCTTGAGCAAATTGATGAATACTTGGGAAGACAGTGATACAGTGACAGTCTCAGTTATTTGTTTTCTTTTTAAAAATGTATTATACCACTGTGAGATATACAATTAAAAGATGTTCATATTTGGGTTTCAGTCATACAGTGTTCCGCACCGATCCCTCCACCAAGTTATTTGTTTTCTATAGTTATCTATGATATGTAGTTAACTGGAACACAGTATAGGATATTTTAATATACTAAAAAATGTCCTCGTTATTTTATGTGAATGTTGTATAATATGCTTATTGATATAAGTTATAAATAAAGAGGTTCCTTTTCTGGTTATCTAAATTGTTCTAAAAGGCAATAATAATATGGAGGGGCTGAAGAGATAGTCCACTGGCTAGGGCATCGACTGACCCAGGGTGATCCCTGGCACAACATATAGTTAAAGTCCCCTGGGCCTTCCAGAAGTGATCTCTGTGCACAGAGTTAAGAGTAAGCCCTTAATACAGTCAGATGTGTTCCCAAAACAAAACAATAATAATAATAATAGTAATAAGGAATGTTAAATGAGAGAGGAGTTGCTCTAGATTCTAGAGAACACATGTCCAAATTGTAAATTGAAAATGAGGAATTACTGGCAGACGAGGCAGCTTGAACAGGGATGGTAAAGGGAGAGAGGAAAACGTTGAGATTGAGAAAACTCTTGAATTTACTAGTAGTTTCTCCACTAGCGAGACAGTGTATGTTTCTGTAGTGTAGGCTGTGAAGTTGTGACAGGGCTATAAATGAACCAAACAAGCCCTTTGAAATCTACTTCCTGTCTTGGAGGGTTTTCTCAAATTGTACTTTCCTTTTTTTCTAGCTGACTTATTTCTTTTTTTTTTCTTTATTTCTTTTTTTAAATTTTTATTTTTACAATTACAAAGATATACAATTAAAAAGTTCATATTTGGATTTTGGTCATACAGTGTTCCAGCACCCATCCCGCCACCAGTGCCCATCTCCCACCACCAACATCCCGGTTCCCTCCCCCTCCCCCCAGCCCTGCTCCATGGCAGGTTCTTTATTTCTTTCCCTTTCTCTCTCTCTTTCTCTTTTCCTTCCCTCCAGACTATGGATTACAGAACATACATTAAAGGGTTGCCATGTGTATCTTTTGCCTCTATTTAATGCTCAGTTCTAGGTTGGCATTAGTACCGTCGACAATTGTTAGCACCCTGTTTCATTTTCTGTCTTACCTAGCCTCTGACTCCCACACGTTTGTGATAATTTCCACCTTTGACAAGACCTCCTGATATATGTTTCACTTGACCTTGGATATTGGTATCTTAATATGTACATATATATTTATGTTATGGAGATAAATGCAGTCATTCTGTGTCTGTCTCTCTCCTTCTGGCTAATTTCGCTTAACATAATCTTCTCCATGTCCATCCATTTATAGGCAAATTTTGTAACTTCATTTTTCCTAATAGCTGCATAGTATTCCATTGTGTAGATGTACCAAAGCTTCTTTATCCAGTCATCGATTTTCGGGCACTCTGGTTGCTTCCAGATTCTGGCTATTGTGAATAATGCTGCTATGAACATAAAAGTAGGGATGGTGTTTCCGCTGGTATTTTTGGTTTCCCAGAGTAGATTCCCAGGAGTGGTATGGCTGGGTCAAATGGGAGTTCAATTTCTAGTCTTTGGAGGAATGTCCATATTGTTTTCCAGAAAGGCTTTACCCTTTTGGCATTCCCACCAACAATGGATGAGTGTACCCTTTTCCCCCACATCCATGCCAGCACTTGTTGTTCTTGCTCTTTTGAATCTGTGCCAGTCTCTGTGGTGTAAAGTGGTATCTCATTGTTGTTTTGATTTGCATCTCTCTGATGATTAGTGATGATGAGCATTTTTTCATATGTTTTTTTGGCCATTCAATTTCTCCCTTGCTGAAGTTTCTGTTCATTTCTTGTCCCCATTTTTTGATGGGGTTGTTTGTTTTCTTCTTGTAAAGTTCTACCAGTGCCTGATATATCCTGGATATTAACCCCTTATCAGATGGGTATTGGGTGAATATTCTTTCCCATTCTGTGGACTGCTTTTGTATCTTAGCCACTGTTTCTTTTGAGGGTGCAGAAGTTTTTTGTCTCAGGTAGTCCCATATGTTTATCTTTTCTTCTAGTTGCTTTTGTTAGTGATGTTTCACCTTTGAAGATGCCTTTAGCTTCAATGTCGTGGAGGGTTTTTCCTATATTTTCTTCAATGTACTTTATGGATTCAAGTCTGATATTCAAATCTCTAATCCATTTTGATCTGATTTTTGTGCATGGTGTTAGACACAGGTCCAAATTCATTTTTTTACATGTCGCTGCCCAGTTTTCCCAACACCACTTGTTGAAGAGGCTTTCCTTACTCTATTCTGGACTCGTTTCACCTTTATCAAAGATTAAATGATCATATGTTTGAGGCTGGGTGTCAGGATACTCAATTCTATTCCATAGGTCCACAGGTCTGTTTTTATTCCAATACCATGCTGTTTTAATGACAACTGCCTTGTAGTACAGTTTGAAGTTGGGAAAGGTGATGCCTCCCATCTTCTTTTTCCCGAGATGACATGATATTATACCTAGAGAACCTATACTCTCTACCCAAAAACTCCTAGAAACAATAGATGCATATAGTAGAGTAGGAGGTTACAAAATCAACACCAAAAAGTCGGTGGCTTTCCCATATACAAATAACGAAAGAGAAGAAAGGGATATTCAGGAAACAATTCCATTCACAATTGTGCCACAGAAAATCAAATACCTAGGAATCAACCTACCCAAGTGTGTAAAGGACCTGTACAAAGAAAACTACAAGACACTGCTCCAAGAGATAAAAATAGGGACACAAGGAAATGGAAACATATTCCCTGCTCATGGATGGGAAAATCAACATTGTCAAAATGGTAATACTCCCTAGAGCTCTGTACAGATTCAATGCAGTCCCTATAAAGATACCATGATATTCTTCAAAGAAATTGACCAACTACTCCTGAAATTTGTATGGAACAATAAACCTCTAGCTGACTTATTTCAATGAGCATGAAGCATTAAATGTCCATTCATGTTGTTTCAAATGGCAAGATTTCTCTCTTCTTATGGTGAAATAATAAAATATGTAACGATGTATATAATAACATTGCATTACATCAACTAGCCTAAAGGCATCCTTTTCTCTGCCCCATTCTCTTCCCTTCCCTTTATTGTTGTCATGATAATAGGAAGAAGAGGAGAGGTCATACACTTGGAAGGTTGTTACCACATTTGGTGGCAGTGCTTTCCAGGGTGTCACGCCTCATTGTGATACTTATTCATGTTCTTGCCTGTGGTACATTCCTTTCATTGTGGTGCTGATGAACATTTTGGCTACAGTGATTACTAGGGGCTGTACTGTTCACTGTGCTAACACATCATTGTTGTTGGAGTGTCCCCAGAACTGAATGCAGCACCTACGGGTAGCATTTTGCATAGAACCCATGGCTTCATGTATGTAAGGCAGCTTACATATGTCACTGAGTTACCCCTAAAGCTCCCAAGCCCATAGTTTTTTTTTCTTGTTTCAAATTATTGTGATGGCCTTGTGCTTTGAACCTTCTGCCTTATCACCACTTTCCCTTCCCTCAGTTCTTAATCCTATTCAAAACTGAGGCCTGTGAACCTTTTTTTCCATTTCCCATTTATTCATTGCCAGAACCCTGACAATAAATGTGTAATAAAGTATTATACATGTGGGCAAGCTTGATAATTTAAAATAAATAGTTGTTACCTATTAAAAATTCTGTCACCACATACAACTATATAAAATATGTATATAGAATACATAACTAGTAGCATTTCCTATTATTTTCTTTCAGTAGTTGAATAGTAGTTATACAATCTAGAGTGATTGTCACATTTAATGCCAAATTAAGTGTTCTTGTATGTATACAAATGTTACTAATTACATCTAAAAGGTAAGGGATGAAGCTTTATCCTAGTGATTGGTAAGAAAGCAAAAGATTAGGGTGATAGATTCCAAATTGGCTTTAAAGCACAAGGTACATTCAAATTATAAGTAGCCTTTATCAATTTATTTCCTTT